>JAWNKZ010000250.1:3265000-3522500 GCA_035041615.1 Drosophila anomalipes | reverse complement strand
CAAATGTACACATCGTGAGTGCAAACACAAATAAAGCTATTAGTATAATAATATGCATGAATATATCATCCAAATCGCACCAGTTATGCACAGAACAGGCCTGATCCGCAGAGAAGTCACCCAAATGAAATAAATCCATACGAACGTAGATTCGTTGTCGAGCTTCGACTAATTTGGGGGCAGATGATGATGTAGATGTACATACATACATACATACATATACTTATATACATATACAGATGTATGCACAATACATTTGTAGACTTCACATCCACGTGACGAGTTATGCGTAACATTTTGTGAAGAATTAACAATAGTATTTGCATCCGCTAAGTATTATTTGTGTATTTTCAATGTTTGAACTGATTAAATTATTGAATATTTACTTGGTATTCATTGTACAAATGCATATTAAATTGTGTTAGTCTGCTAATTGTTGCAATTTAACACTTTTCACTTCTTATCTTTTTTTCGCTCTTGACATTCCTGTCGCCTGCACCAAAAAGCGATTGTGTTTGTAGAAAGAGCCTGTTGCGATATCTCTCGCTTTGTGTGTTGCCAATAAGAAATTCAATGCATTTATTTAATTCTAAGTTTGTTTATTTATTTATTTGTTGTTATGATTATACATAAAATGAAATGAAATAACAAAATATATTTAATAAACAAATTGTTCATTATTTCCACTTTGTTTTGTGTTCGCTAAATGCTCGTTTTTGAGCTCGATTAGGTAAGTGTTCGCTCGCAATTTGGTCTGCTGCGTACACACACACACACACACACATGCATACATATGTATGTATATCTTATCGCGCTAATAACACAAAGTTGTTTCTTGTTGCTGTTTGTTGTTGTACACATACACATACATATATAGCCTGTGAGCTAAATACATACATCCAAACATACATAATTATTTTCATTTTTTATGTAATCAACAAACAGCGGCCACATGCGGCGGCAGCGTCGACTGCTGCCTTTTGCTTCTTCCCTCCTTAACGAAGGCTCTCAAAAAAAGCATAGAACACACAGAAAACACAGCCACGCATAGCGTGCGAGGTGCAAAGTCAAAGCGTCAACAAAAAAAAGAAGACAGAGAGCAGAGAGAGAGAGGGAGAGGAGAGAGGATAGAGCGCCCAAATAGCCGTGACTTGGTTATGTGCCTAGTGGGTGGGCAACAAAAAGTGTCGCCTGTCTATGCATGCGTACGGCGCTCTTCCTTCACGCCATCCATCCTTCTCCTTCTCGTTCTCTTTCTCTGCTTTTTTTTTTGTATGTAAGTCAAAACTGATGATATGTACACATACATATATATATACATACATACATACATCATATTCAATTAGTTTTTAATGGGGCCGCGTTGAAGAATTTACAATTGATTTTTAAGTCCGAAATTGACAGTGGCACGCACAAAGAGCTTAAGAGACCCCTTCAAGTTGCATAATCTCACTTCCCCACCCCCTCTCCCTCTCTCTCTCACTAACGCTCTCTGTCGATTGTTGTTGTTGCTGTTTACGTCGCTACTAATTGCACAAAGTTTTGTTTTTGTTGTTCTTGGTGTGCTTTGCGTTGATCAGGCAAGCAAAGCAAGCAATAACCAGACAACGCCGAGGTCGCTTTGACTGACGACGCGACACGACGCGACACGACATGACACGACACGACACGATGCGACGCTTTATCAGAAATTCAAATTCCGACACAAACAATACAATTGCGCCTCTCAATACTCTCTCGCATGCAAACAGGGCACAGTGAAGAGCAAATCGAAATAACAATACAAATTCATGAAAGGCTGATCGCGAAAACAACAAGAGCAACAACAATAATAACAATAACAACAAACAATCAAACAATTTCGCTAAGCACGAACAATAACAATAAATACAACAACAACGACAACGGCGTCGTCATGGGACGCCAACGACGACGCTGACGTCGAAACGTTGTTGCCGTTGCTCTGTTTCTATTTTCTTGCTGACGCAGCAGACGTTATTGACAGAGAGAGAGAAAGACCGCGAGAGAGAGGAAGAGCAAGACAGCGGCCCACTGTCTCTCTCCCTGCTCAACAACAACACACTGAAACCGAAGACGTTTGGGACGCCACTGTAGATTGTGTGTTCTGTTCACTTAGAACTGGATGGATGCAAATCAATTGAATATTTATATTTTATATATTTAATTCCTATTCAATTTGCAGTCTTTTTTTTACAAATGACAGACAAAGAAAAAAATCAAAATCTGTCTACAATTTTGTTCTTCAAATTTGAAATGAGTAAGCACGTGACGTCACACATATGTATGTACATATATACATTTATATACATAGGTATTCAGGTATGTATGTATTTACTCACGACACAACAAATTATTTATTGTGGCCTTCTCAGTCACATTTACATACACATATTTACCTAACAACAAAAAAAAAAGAAAAGAAAAAAAAGATGTACTCGATTCTTTATTCGTGTGTTATGCGCAGCAACAAATAAGTTGCACAGATTACAAAACGCTGCGGTTGCCACAACACTGATGGACAGCACTGTAGCAGAAAAGTACAAATGCGGGCGACAATATTTGCGGACACCCCTACCCCCATCCCTTAACGCAACCCCCACCCCTAACCATTCAACTCAACACTAAACGCTGCTGCAGTTGCATTTCAATTTCAATTGTTGCTGCCACCGTCGCCGGCCGCTTGCTGCGGGCCACTGCAGCGGGGGGCGTCAAAATAATAACAACAACTCCAACAACAAGCGGCAAAACAGACGTGGGGGTCGCTGCTCGCATTCGCCTGCAGCAGCGTTTTTATCTTTTCGTTATTTTTCGTATTTTATTGTTGTTGTTGTTGGTGTGACCAAAATTTTGTATTTGTAAATTTACGCGCACCACACACACACACACACACACATACTTTCCCATGAAATTAAATTTACGTACGTTTATTTTTGTGATGTTTTGTATTTTGCACTCACGTTTTGTTGTTATTTCGTCAGTGCCAGTTTCGCTGTCCGGCTGGCTCTCGGCTCCCGGCTCTCTCGCGCAACGTCGACGTTGTCAGCACGCACTGCGCTCTCCTGCTTCTCTTTATCTATTGTGGGCGGCACTTGCAAACCTTCTTTTTATTGTTTTTCTTTTTTTTAACGCAATTTTCTGTTTTGGTTGTTATTCTTCTTCTTCTTTGATGTATGGACTAATTAATTAACACAGCACACGAACGCGCCACAATCTAATGTGCTAAGCCCAAAAACAACAATGACAAAAAAAAAAACAAAAAAAAAAACTACGCAAAATTTATTTAAGTTTTATGTTTGCGCATTATTTCAAATCAAAGTCATCAGAACTAGCTGTGTTGATATTGAGAAGCCAAGTGGTGTTTGTTATTACTATTACTTCATTTACTTTTATGCTGTGCAGTCTGTCGACACCGCACGTCCGCTGCGCTGAAAGGCACAATGCAAAATGAACAATATTGAGAGAAGGCTCACCGAGCCGACAACGAAACGACCAACCAAAGAACAAGTAGCGAAAACGAGCGAGACTGTTGAGAAGATACCCTGTACACACAAGTTTGTGACGTGAGTTGCTTTTATTTTTAACAACAGCAGCAGAGTAGTATTATATAGTATTATAGTATATAAAGAAATGATTTTCTGGGCCCGTACGACTTTAATTGCTGCGGCTGGAAATGATTCCCTTTGCCGGGTTACACACATTTGTACACCTCATAATACCCGTTTTAATTATTTGTATACAGGGTACAGCATAAACACGAAACGAATGCCACAATGGGACAAATGTTTGTGGTTTTCATTTAAATAGATTTTCTCAATTCTGACAAAGCTATAAATTAATATTGTCTCAGCCAGCAACAAGTACAAGTTTTAACTATAGTTGTACAGTTTTCGAAAGTTTCAAAATTAGCATGTTACCCATACTCTTCAAATTAAATTTGTTAAATATATGTCAGCAACATAGTTCAAAATGATCACTAAATCAATCACTATCGCCCACTGTGCAATAGAGAGAATTACCTAAACAGTCGGCATTTCTTCTGCTTCTGTGTGTGTATGTTTTGCCGCTCTCGCCGTCAGACTTTCTGTTTGTTATTGTTGCTGTCGGTGGCGCTGTTGTTTCGACTTGTCAACACATTTACGCGCTCTGACAACTACAGTATTGGTAGCTAGTCTCATTCCAAGCATTTTATTTTTTATATACATGTGTAACTCGTAAAAATGTACAACTCTACATTGCAAAAAGTTGTTTATGTGATCTTGACTCACACACACACATGAGGGCGTACTCTTTTGGCGCTCTTGTGTGTGTGTGTGTGTGTGTGTGTGTGTGTGTGTGTGTGTGTGTGTGTGTGTGTGTGTGTGTGTGCATGCGTGCGTGAGAGAGCGCGAGAGTGTAAATGAGCAAGATCCAAGCGCGTGGCAAACACATGGTTTTTGTTTTTGGCAAAAATCAAGAAGAAGAAGCATGGATCACTTACAGTTAGTTCAAGTGTAAATATGTGTGTTTTGCGCATTGCAGCAAAGCATTTGCAAAAAATAGGTTTGATTTAATAAAATTAGATGCTGGGCCACTTACACACATCTAAATACTATAAATAATTGCTAATTGTGAATTCTTGAGCGACTTGTCATCGATTGCCAAAATACCTTTGACATGCTCGAGTTTCGCCATAACTTGAGTGTCCAATACGATATGTATATTTTACATATATTTGTATGTACATATATAAAATGTACATACAGTCAAGACACACTGGAGAATAAATGTGTGTACACCATGAGCGTTTTACTTGTGTGCATGTGTCACACGCAGAGCAACGAAAAAGTCAATCACACAAATACAATCGCATCATCACATGGCGACTGACGACGCTGCCGCTGCCGCTGCCACCCGCCCGCAAATAACAAAACACCGCCGTCGACAACAATCAGCATCGACCGTTCTCATTCTTCATCTCTCTCTCTCTCTCTCCCTCGTTATCTCTCTCTTTGTTTTGGCTCTCTTACTCATTGTCCCGCATACACAACTACATCGCCAATCGCAACTCGCGAGCTGTTTAATACTTAAACACAATGTATTCACATATAGTATGTAGTTATTTTAAAAATTTTGATAAGACTTGTAAAATGTGTATATATTGGAGTTTTTAAAAAACTCATGATTATGTGTTCAAAGCATAAATTGTATAATTTATTAATTATTTCAAAATTATAATCACCTGTGAAATCAAAACATTTTCAATTTCTCATATTGAGCGATAACAGTACAAGCTATTTTATCCTGCATAGGAATTTAGTTTTACTTATAATATTTGTGATCAGCATACTGCCCATTTAACTAAGACAAAGTGACAAACTAAAATGCCGTTACTGTTTCTGCGCTGCAATGCGTGTGTGTTGTGCTCTTATTTAGATCACCAATACAAACATCCGTCAGATCCACACACACGCGCAAGTATGTATGTGTGTGTGTGTGTGTGTGTGTGTCTTTGAGTGTGTGTGTGTGTGTTTGAGTGTGTGTGTGTGTGTTTGAGTGTGTGTGAGTGTGTGTGAGTGTGTGTGTGTGTGTGTGCAGACGGGCAGACAGTGGGGCAGACGTGGGCCAAGCACTTGTTCCACGTCGCATTATTAATGAAAATAAATTGTAATGCGAACGTGTTAATTAGACAGAGATAGCGACAAAGAGAGCGTCATTTTGTTTGTATTTGTGTTTGCGCTGCTTACCGAAGTGAAAACAAACAAAACAAAAAAAAGCACACACAGCATAGTAGAACACAAAATGTGGGCAAAATAGACTCGACAACTACTACTACGACAAATACAACAAAAAACAAAGCCACAACAATAATGGCAAGCAGAAAAAAGAAAGTCACCCGATAAGCAACGAAAATAAAAAACTAACAACAAAAAAAAGAGTTCTTATCGTTTGTCACTCAATTATACACAATTTTTGTGATTTGCCATTGCCTTTTTCGTACTGCAGTCGAAGTCGACGACGACGTCGACGTCGCTGTTGCTGGCACACAACACAGAGCAAAACATTTAGCTGCGCTCACGTAATTGAAACGTCGACGGCGTCGGGCGGCTTTTACTCTAATTGGAAATGTTGTATGCCCGTTTTCCGGCCGGTTTTGGCCAACGATTTTTTGTTTTTTTTTTTTAAACATGGCGGGCCAAAAATACACACACACACCCACAAAACAGAGATAAATGTATGTGTGATTGTATTTATATGTACAAAGTATAAAAATATAATTATGCTTGTATTAGAGATGGGAATATATGCAAAGGGTGGATACAGAGTACCTCCCAGTCGGCCACTTTCGACATTACTCTGATAACAGAATTTATTTCCTTAAATTAGTGTTAATTATAATCATTGCTCTAGTTTTAAAAGTTATGAATCAAAATTATCTGTTTAGCAAACTTGCCAAATATACAATAAAGCCTGACCCGAGCCCATCTCTAGTTTGTATATACAGTGATCATTTTAAATAATGAAATCTGATTAACAGTTGCAACTTATAGTCAATTATAAGATTATATATTTTTTTAAAATAATTTTTATGTCAATTTTATGGTTGTTTCTAACTCGTATTCGGGAAGTTATTTGCGAATGACCACTGTATTCGCACACTGTACATGCATCCATCCATCCATACATACAAATGTATGCATACAAAATAGAACAAATGAAGCAGAGGCAACTCGACAGCGTCAGCGGCATTAGCTGATACAGCGACGGTTACGGCAACAGAGACTGCATACAAGAAGCAGAAAAACTAACAAACAAAAATTATGTGGGACAAACTGAGAGTATAATAGAAGAAGAGCGAGCAAATATTAAAGAGTAAGAGAGAACGAGAAGAGAGCGAGAGAGAGGGAAAGCGAACTCATTGGTGTAAGAGTAAGAAAGACAAAGACGACGAATTCGGTTGTTGATTTTAGCGTTTTGTTTTTGTTTTCAATGATAAATGAACTTACCGCTGGACTTACAATTGTTGACAAAGTAGTCAATTTTGACAGCAACTAAAACAACTGCACAGGGACATTGTGTGTAATAAAATGGTGTGAATGGTTCGTGTCAACAATTCTCGTTACCTTTAGCGCGTTTACAATGAAAATAAAATTAACTGCGGGTTCGTTCTTTTCTTTTGTATTCGCAAAATTTCTTTTCATATTGCGGATGGCAACCCATTGATTATATATTTTATTTATTTACTTATTTTTATTAACTTAACAAAAATTTGTAAGTTACTAACTATAAATGCGTTGACTTTGGTAATCAATAGTTGACTGTGAATGTTACTAGAATTAACGCTGTGCTAACTAGCCTTAATCCGTATTTTGTTGACTTTAAAATGATTATTGATATATTACCTTATGTGAATTGGCAATTCGAGATTAAAAGTAAAAACTGTCCATTTTTTTTAATCGCTGACATTGGCAGCCCTCAAAAATGTTTACACACTGTTATAGACGCTGCTGTCACCATGTGGTCAGTGCTGCCATGTTAGCTTTCGTCAGGAGAGATTCTAGGAATATCCGGAATTCGTATATAGTTTGTTATTTAGTTTTATATAGTAGTAAATTCAATACAATCAATGGGTTTCAATTACATAGAATGCATTTGAAAACTTATCCGGTTTTTTTTTCAATTTCCGTGTCGCAGGTTCTGTGATTTATAATTCACAAAGGGTTTAAACCATACACAGCCAATTTTTTGTTGTTTATTTTGAAAAATTTATTTTGAAAATTATTTTATCCTCATTTTTAAATATTAACAAAATCATTATTTTTAAGCTGCCTGCAGAAGCATCATTAACTGGGAGGAATTCGAAGGCGCTATATCAGACATACATATGTCTGTGTATATAGGAGAGCTTTTTTTTTACAATTTACGAACCTGATCTGCATGTAAGGTGGCAACAAAGGCTAAACTGATAATAACAATAAGAACTCAGTGTCATTATTCTAGTCTTATTTCTGTTTATTTGTCGGTGTTGCGGCTTCTGGGCCTGTGGTCGGCTCTGATTATAGATTTAAACAACCCGCTCAAGTCCATCAAATGGGAATCTCAAGGCACAAAACCAGTTAGAACATGCCAAATGTCGAAAAGAAGAAAGAGAATATACCCAAAAACAGTTAAACAGGTGCAAAAGACCATGACAACAATGAGACGACTGCGTGAGAGAGCGAAAGATAAAAAAGAGAGTGCGAAAGATTACGACAAAACACGCACAAACAAAAGCAAGTGAGAGCGATACTCAAGGACGTAGTCGACTGCGTAGTACTCTGTTACTGTTACTAAAAAACTGTGAAATTAAAAAATTCCGAAATTTAGGGGCATAGTCAGGGAATTGATTGGCCAATCATTACCAGTGGGAAACATCGACGTGTTATCGATTTGCCAGGCGTGGGAAAAAACCAACACGTACTTTGGTGCAGAGCAGTTTCAATTCTCTAGCGCAAAATCAATATACTATTCTACATACATACATCGATATGAAACGCATGTGAACATAGGCAGAGCGAGTGCTGCGCTTGCACAGTGTGGCCAGTGGTAACAATAATGTGTTCAAACCTAGAACAGTCACGATGTGCCGCCAAACACGTGATGAACAAAATATGAAAAAAAGAAGAAAAACTCGACGAAAATGCGTGTGTCAAGATAACAAAACGTATAAAAGCAATGAGCGAAGGCAATCTTTTACGTCACCATGCTGTGCAGAGCAGAAGCAAATAGCGACGGCGACAAATGTTGGAGATCAACAGATCGCTTACTCAATCCCAAACGTGAACGTAAACCGAAATGTTCAAATGGCATTTTCCTTTGCTATATATTTATACACACACATACAACACATGCAAACAGCAATTCAAGTATATGTGTGTGTGTGTGTGTGTGTTTGTACAATCATGTGATACCAAAAATAAAGAAAAATGTGAAAATCAAATAACAGCGACTGCGACAAGACACTAAAAAGTCACAAGCAAAAGTGGAGCAATAAAGCAAACAGTCGCAACAAAGTAAGAATGCTCGAGTCGAGAGAGCTCGATCTGGAAATACCCTGAATCCCCAAACTGTGCAACTGTGCTTAGACTCATTGCGTGTACATACATATATATGTTTGAATCGAAATATATCCATATGTATATTTAAAATGGTAACTATCGATTTGCACCGATATTGGCTAATCGAAGCGAGCTATCGATAAATTGAAATATAAGTGTTTTATGTACATTTCTTAATCGACTCGACTGTGGATCCTGATCAAGAATATACATATATATGTAGTGGGGTTTCCCCACCTGCTAGGTCGGGCTCTGTAAAAAAGTACCTCAATTTATGGTCACAGCTTAATTCCAACAGTGGCATTATGGACACCTGGGTGCCATAAAACCCGGATTTTTTACGTCAGGTTGATTATTTTCGGTAAAAATAGACCAATCCTTCGTAGTCAGATTAGTTATATCCTGCATCTCGGGTGCAATCAGCCAACAAGGACTATGGGCAAACGGACTACCGTTGAACAACGGTATCTCATCCTGGAACACTTCAAAATCGGATATTCACATCGCCAAATAGCTGAAATGGTCAATCTAAGCAAGCCAACTGTATACAACATCATTCGTCGCTTCATCGACGAAAATCGGATAGAGGACAAGGGCAGCATGGCACCAAACAAGATTTTCACCGAACAGGAAGAGCGGAGGACCATCAGGAAAATAAGGGAAAATCCCAAGCTATCGGCTCCAAAACTATCTTAACAGGTGCAGGATGAAATGGGGAAAAGTGCAGTGTGGAAACTGTGCGCCAGGTTCTGGGCAAAGATGACTTTCATGCCCGAGTACCATGGAAGAAGCCCTTTATAAGCGCAAAAAATAAAGGGACTAGGATGACGTTCGCCAAAACCCACTTGGACAAGGATTCTGGAACACAGTCATATTTGCAGATGAGTCCAAATTCAACATTTTTGGCTCTGACGGACGGAATACTGCGACAGTCCAATACTGCGCTGAATCCCAAAAACCTAAAGGCAACGTCGGAAATTTGGTGTTCACTGAAACAACAATGGAGAAGAATGTGTACCTCAATATATTAAAGGAAAATTTACTCCAAAGTGCCGAGAAGCTAGCAGTCCGACGTACTTTCCGGTTCTACCAGGACAACGACCGCAAGCATAAGTCCGCATTAGGACAGTCCTGGCTTATCTGGAATTTTATACTCCAAATATGTTACTTTTTTAAGACTGTTCGAAATATGTATATGTTTTCAGTTTTCGACTAATTTTAATGAAATAATTAATATTTAATAAACACTAAAGTTTATTTTTCAAACGTGATATAATATGAATCAAATTGGCATTCAAACATTTTGCGTTTGTTTCTTTGTTTAAACTTTATAGCACTTTAAATTTTTTGATCGACACTGGTCGAAATAAGCTGTGAGACACTGTAGATCCGAAATCGTTGTACATTTTCTAGTCGTATTTTATTTTCTTTTTTTATTGTATATCATCATTTATATTTGAAAATATTGAGTATTTTATTTATGAAAAGCTGCATAACTATTAATTCGACCGCAACTGTACGTGTAGCTGTGATCAGTCTGGGCAAACAGTTCGTTCATTTCAATTTGATTTTGTATTTGCAATTTACAGCAAGCAAGGCATCGAAATCTATGCAAATCGTGTCTGTGAGTGCAGCGAGAAACAGTCAAAAGATACGCACAAAATTTATTCAGATGCTGGCTGTATCCAATTTCAATGAAAATGAAAATGAAAACAGAATGCCAAAGAAAAGATCTTCTTTGCGTATGCACATATTTATTTATGTAAATATGCACGTACATACATACATGCATACATACATACATATTTATGCATGTAGTCTAAACGTAGTCTTATATAAATGTTTAACATCATGACTGGCCGAATCTCTGTTCTCATTTTGTTCATCCAATTTTCGAAAAACCTACTCCAATCTGCAAGGGTATTTAATTTTCAGTGTGCCCAAGATAATCTCAAAACCTTTTCGAAAACATGAGCAATGTATTCGAACATACAGACGATGATTAATTACTCAGTCTACGTTATTTTTTTTAAATACAATGTGTTAATTTGTTTTTCACTCAAAACTGCACTTTTCAATAAGAAAAAGCTCGGCGGCATTCTTCTTGCTATATTCGATTTGTGGTCGACGACATTGGCGTGATAAGAGCGGCCACAACGAATTATACACAGTTATTCCTGCACAGTTCTTGTTAATTTCGCAGAACGCATACAGAGACAAACAGCAAAACAACACATTTACATTTCCTGTAAGCTGCCTGAACACACATACACCCGAAGCTTCTTCGTGTGACTGACGAAAATTCGTGTTCGGCTGTTGTTCGTAAGGCAATTCGGAGAATGAGTTCTCTCACCACTTGCATTCAAATTATCTTACTTCTGCCGCGAGCCGCAACAAGCAACACTTACTGACTCCTGTTTGACTCTTCGTTTGACAAATAAGAATCAACGTTATTAATTTAAAATATTTTTTCTTACAGTTTTCAAATGAAAGACATTTACAGTTATGTACTAAAAAAGTTACTCCGCCTTCCTGCAAAATGTACTGAAAGCGAGAACAGAAAAAAATATATAGAGAAATTGAAATTATTTTTAATTTGAAAAGTTTAAGTGCTTAATTATTATCCTTTGTTTTAGATACGAAATTTAAATAGGCTTTGCTACCTATTAATGCGCATTATTTTTAAACTATATTTTTGGAGGCTTGATGGGATAAATTTCGATAGAAAAATATTTCCAGTACGATTGGTAAAATAATACTCATTTGACAACCACATTTGAATTGCGCGCCAAAGCAACCGCTTGATGAGTAGCACCGCTTGACAGTAATTTCGATAGATGGCGTGCATGATACTCATTGTGGTTGATTCTCAACAGATGGCGCCATGTCATGCAAGTGTCATGACTAGAAAACATGGCTAAAAAGACTTGGAAAATTAACAAGATTAGTTCGTAGTTAGTTAGAATAAAATGGTTTGAAACACTGTTACTTGAACATCGTTACTTTTTTAAGTTTTATTTATGCATTTCTCTCGCTGCTCTTGTAAATATACAATTGGGTACATTCAAACATGCTTTCATTTACAAAGTTCGAGTTTAAACGTTATTTAAATTGTATGAATTTAAATTCAGTGATAATATTCATATTTTTATGTCAAGTTGTACAATTACAATACATTACAAAAAAAAAACACAATTATCTATATTTATATTCATATTTTATGTAATTAGCATCATTTGTTGCTCTTTCTCATACTCTTTATGTTGTTTTTTTTTTTTACGGGTTTTCTTTTTATTTTTAATTTATTGTTTGTGTTTAATATTAATATATTAACTATGTAAGCTTGAATTACGTATAAAATGTTGGATGCTGTCTGCCTTACGAGCATGTACACATATATATGTAAGTGTTGCAATGTGGGGCCGGGCTTGAATAGATTCTTACTCGCTTTGCTATTATAATTTATGTATATGTATTCATATGTACTTATTTATATATGTAGTAGTTATTTTGTTTCTTATTAACTTTGATGTGCCGCTTACGGGATAAAACAATGCTGCAGGCATCGCAAGTTCCAAGTATTTACCGTATTTAATCAACCAAGTGTTGGACAACGCTTATGCTGAAATTTGCTCGAAAATAAATACGGTTTGGTTGAATGCACAAAATGTTTCGTGTTCCTAATTAACTCGACGATGAGTAGCAAGAAGTAGAATTAGAAGTAGTAGAAGAAGAAGAATCAGTAATCTGCAGCTGCTCGTTGCATTGATAGACTGCTGCCAGAAGTGTTTCAGAAGTGAATTTCATCATATGAACATACTATGCAAGTGCTTATAGTACAATAGTTTTTTTTTGTTTTTTTTTTGTGTTTTCAATTTCTTAGTTGTATTTTTTTGTTTTCTCTTCTTTTTTTCTTTTTGTTCGCTTACTACATTGACTAATTTTTGTAGCACGGCCTTTGGGCTGGCTTATATTTAGTTACTGTGTTTACGGACTATGGAAATGTATTCTGTCGCCTCTTTATATCTATCCCTAGCGCTCGCTACTTACTTCTCTGTCTCTATCTCTATCTCTATCTCTCTCTCTCTCTCTCTCTCTTTCTCTCTCTCTCTCTCTATCTCTCTTTCATACTTTCGCTTTCTCTTGGTTTTTTTTATTTTTATTTTATATACAATGATAGTCAAAGTTAGGGCTAGGTTTTCTTTGGATTTTGTTTTTTAACCGGGCATTGCCCACAAAAAAAAATTGTACACTTTAAACTGACCACTCTACGAGCTAATGACTAATTCTAAATGCTACTACTTAATACTGTCCGACTGTCCAAGCACTAAGACTCTAGATGCGCTCCACCGTTGCGATCTCGGTGTGCACAGCCTGCAGCTCGATTTCCGTCTCCTCGGCCAGTGTGTACACCTGTCCGGTGCCCTGCGACTGGCTGTCAAGCAGCGGGCTGCTCAGCGTTGTTGTGTAGCCCATCAGGCTGCTCTCGCTGCCGTGGATCGCCGAGGTCTCCACGGGATTGACTTTTCCTGTCGTTTGGGCGGTGGCTGCGGCGGGCGAATAAGCGGGCGTTGGCTGTGCCAGACCCATGCGGGAACCATTCGGATCCATGGTCAGTATTGGTACCAGTTCATGGTTGACATAGTCTTTCAGCACCAGCGATGTGGGCGTCTCTGCAGTGCAAGAAAAGCAAAGAAAAGCATTTATTTGAAATTTTAATTGCTTACAAAATGTTGGTTGCATTTATAATTGAGTGAGGCATTATTTATTATTCTTATACAGGTAGCATAAAAACCTATATCTTTTAAAATATAATAATATATTTAAATAATCTCGTAACAAATTTCGTTTGCAATTTAAACAAATTTAATTTATTTTTTTTTTTTAATATAAATAACTCTTTAATTTATTTTTAAAGAATTCGTACAAATAAAAGAATTATATCAGTTGGCTTCTATTTGGATATTTGGATTTTTGGATGTATTAATTTAGTTTTTTTTTTTTTATAGCAGATTCTGAACTAAACAATATTGAGCGAAAATGATTATTTGAACGGCAAACAGCAGAAGAAGCCTACCTGTCACCAGTGTCTCCTCGGTGGGATTGCGCTGATAAAGATGTGCACGCTTCTCATAGTGTCAGGATGCGTTCATATAGTACTGATTACCATCCTCGTGCGTTATATCCATCATTGAGCCGTGGCTGGCGCCGGCAGCTGTTGCGGCACTTGTCTTTTTGAACTCGACAACGATGCGGATGCGATGGACGATCTCCTCGTGGATGACATTGAAGCACATGGCCGTCAGGGTCATGCCCGACATTATGTAGACGGAGCAGAACCAGGTCGTTGCATTCGAATCGCGACGCAGCCCTGGCAGCATATCCCCAAAACCGATAGTCGACAGGCTCATGAAACAGAAATAGATGCCATCAATAATTGGCCAGTTCTCCAGACGATACAGCACCGCCGCCCCAAACACAATATAGATGATCATCATTGAGAAGCAGAGCAGTATCGGTGCCAATATGCTCAGTCCGTGCATTGAGCCACGCGACTCGCTGGCACTCAGGGAATCAATGTCCATGGCACCACCACTGGCAGCAGCATTGCTGGACGGTGGTCCCGGTATGCCAGTTGGTGTACAGTTGCTACCACCACCACCACCTCCACCGCCATCAGTTCCGCCAGCCGCACCACCAGCAGCAGCTGCTTGCTTCTCGGGCGTGGCATGATAGACATCTCGCACATAGTAGGGCTCCTGCATGACGGCCTGCTGTTTGCGCAGCTCCTCCTGCTGCCGCTTCCGTTTCATGCGACGCTCCTTCTCCGCCATGCGCTTCTCGTCGTAGCAACAGTAGCCGCAGTTCGAGCACAGGCAGCAGCACAGCGCCTTCGAAAATACCTCGCGTGCCACCTTGGCCAGTATGCTGCCTGTGCTGCTCAGATAGACGAGCGTCAGCGGTATACCAAAGAATGCATATGCCACCGTCACGATTCGGCCAAGCGCTGTACGTGGTGCAATATTGCCATAGCCTGCAAAAGACGACAGTTTTCAAATAAATATAGAGCGCCAGATCAAGATGGCCATGTAGCAAAGAGCAGGCTGAGATATATTATCGTTTGGCATATCAGTTATCTCTCTCGGATTATTCAGCCTATCCGTTTTCAGGACACTGTGCTAAAGGACAAGTTTAGCAGGCGATCCAAACAGATACGTTACTAAATTTTGCAATTATTATGGGGCCAGCAACTGAAAGACCAGACTTGGAAGACTTATTGGTCTGTAAGGAGTCACCTAACCGAATTAGGTATAGTCAGCAGCGAACTCTATCGATTTGGTGACAATGAGCAGGACACCTCAAAGCACATTATAGCAGATTGTGCCTCAAAGATAAAATATCCCAAGCAAAAATATGTTTTAAGCTCTGAGTAAATTTAAGGAAAAAGGTTCTCACATTCGTGCTGGATTTAGGTTTGATGGAACAGACATAGATCCACTAATAACCATATTTCCTGTATTGGCATTCAAATAATAGTAAAAGATACTTGCAGAAATAAAAGTGTATCAGGAAATATCACATTAAACAAAAATTTCCTTTTTTGTTTTTACCAATTCCAATTTTTGCAAAGCTTTACTATTATTATGAGCACAGCCCTTGAAAAGCAGGGAAGAAATAAGGCATATCGATTTCTCACATGCTCCTTACAAAGATCAAAAAGAAAAGTTTCGCTTGTGTGATTAAATACGATTGATGAGAAGCGCTTCCAAATTGATATTGGATACGCCGATTAAACATTTTCAGCTACTCTGACTTGATTCACACTAGAATTGAATATATATATATATATATGTATATATATATATGTGCGTGTGTTCAAGTACTCGAACTCGTATATTTATTTCGATATTACTTGCAGTCAGAGGCAGCAGAGCAAATCGTCGATTATTAGCTGAATACGACATAAGTCTTTGGCAACCCGCTGTCTCACACATAACTCACACCAACTTATACATGTGTGTGTGTGTGTGTGTGTGTGTGGGTGTGTGTGTGGGTCTAAATATTGAAATCTTTCAATATCTTTCAATAAAATATGTAGATGCCTCTAATCCACCCCACCCACCCCGTCTGGCCGGCAAAAGTTGCTGGCAAATTGACAGTGCGCCAGCTGAGCTTTACAGCTACGGCTTTGGTTTCGGGTCAATGCCAATATTATTAGCCTTAGCCTCAGTGGATATACAAATGCTCTACCCAGCATTCACAATTGTCCCACATCACCCACAGTGCACACACATCCACATCCACACCCACACACACACTGTGCACACACACATACACTGAATGGGGTCCTGATGCTGTCGTCTGCTTTCTGACACATTGACGTTTTAGCATGGCTCAGATTTTTTTTTTTGGGCCCGGCGGAGGATTTCATTTAAATTTGCTGTCAACGCAATTACATGCTTATGTGTGTGTGTGTGTGCACTGTGGGTGAGATTGAGACCCTAAAGCAATGAAAAGTCTATGGTTGAGGTACTTCGCCGACTTCTGGCGAGTTCTATTTCTATTGCCAGTTTTGGCACTCGACTTGCTTCATCTTATTTTATATTGATTCAATTTATTTGTGATGAGTGTGTTTTGTGCTGTGTTTAATGTCCGGTGCCCGCAAGTAGGCAACACATTTCGCTCTTCTGCAACAATACGCAGCCTCAATAAAACCGAAACAGCCAACAGCCAACAGCCAACATTGCCTGTCACGGCAATAAACCGCATCCCTCGCCTCGCCTCGCCTTGCCTTGCCCTGCCCTTTGGGGCTACATGCATAAAAATACATCAAGCGCCAACAATAAAATTAAGAAATTTTCAATTTATGCATGAGACACCTGACGACGGCGATTACGTGTATGTGTGTGTGAGTGTGTGTGAGTGTGTGTGTGCTTGTGCCACGCCCACTTGCCATATAAACGCACGTAAGTAGTAAGGTACACAGAAAGAAAAAGGCAAGCCAAAATGAAGTACGGCATATCCTGCACATGATTTTATCAAAATGATTTAACAAACATTTCAAGTACAAATCAAATTATATTTTTTCGCGTAATCAGCTAAGCAACAGATGATAATGAAATTTACTCTAATCAAACCGGATTTAATCTTTACTTATTTGTTATTATTATTTATTTAATCTTTTTGTGAATTTCTTTGAGTGTACACACACACACACACACACAGATGTATGCGGGCAGGTGGATATGTGGTCTACCTGGAAAAGCTTGTTAGGCATTTTTATTACCTCGGCCGTTTAATTATTTTTGCCAATATGTGCGGTTGTAAAGCACGAGATGCTCAGCATTGGAGGTGTTGGGTATGTGTGGGTGGTGGGTGGTTGGAGGTGTGTACCGTTAGTGGTATGTTCCGTATGTGTAGATCTGCTCAGCTCGTTCATTGACAAACATATTTTCGATAAATAAACGCAAACTCAACTAAAGATTTCCTTTGTACAAAGTTACTTATCACTATAACCCGAAATATTAGTTCAATTGTTGAGTTTATAGAAGAGATACTTAAGGCCGTAAATGTTACAAGCCAAATAATATTCAAGTTGCTATCATCAGTTAGCTAACAACTGTTTAAATTGCTATTGCTTTGGGGTTGTGGGACTATATTTAAGAGTCTATGCGACTCGTTATGTACTTATAAAAGTAACTGTGAATAAATACGTACAATACTCGACGAACTCAACGGGGCTGCAACTATGCCACAAGTCAATAAAGCGCACAGTTATATAATATGCAGATATTGATGCTTAGATTACATGTATCCCTGTATGTCTGTTTGTATTTGTGTACCCAAGAAGTCCACATGATAGCCATAAAACAGAAAATGGCAACGCATAAAAGGCAATCGCCTGGGTGATTCTCTTACTAAGAGTACCAAAGATACTCCCCCCAACTCGCCCGTAAACTCTGGCTCGCAATCGCAAGATGCGCAATTGATGGCAGTGAGTGCTGTGAAAATGGAAAATGAAATTTAAAATTATTTTGCAACTAAATTACTTGTCTTATTGCTGTCCAGGGATTGGCGAGCCTGGCTATTTATTGTGCCGGAGCCGGAGCCGGAGCCGGAACAGGAGACGGACCCAAAGCCAGAGATGGCAAACCGCCTATAAATTCCCATTTATGCCCAAGACAATCATAGCGAGATATAGATATATGTATATACATATACGTGCTTATGCATGTATGTGTGTATATGTATACAAATATATGGAGAATTAGAACTGGCCATAGAAATGTGCGTAAAGTCAACTGTCGTGTTTGTTATTGCAAAAACTATATCCAAAATTACTACTTCAATATTGTCCCAAATATGTCCCAAGATCGAGAACGACAGGCCTTAGAAAAACCAAGTTGAACTTTTCAAAATAAAAATTAAAAAAAAAAGTGAATTCAAAACAAAGAGTATTTAAAGTATAAATCACAAAGAATCTGCAGTGCTTTAATTTTATGTGTATATATTTTTCCTGATTTTAATTGTATTGAGAATATCTTCGATCGCATAATTCGGAAACTCCTGTTTGTGTCGCGAAAGAAACAAAAATAAGAAAGAAAAATATATAAGAAAAGTGTAATAAGATACCATCTCTAAGTAGGAATTGTAGAGCCAAAATGTGGCAATGGTAAGTGGCTTAGTCAAGGGCTGGCCAATAATAATAATCATATTGTTGGGTGCTCGCACACAGTTTTGGTAGGCGTTCGTCCAAGAACAATGCGGGCAAGCAGCGTCCATTGAAAGCCGCAACAAACAATAATAATAATAATAATAAGCCCGCTGGTAAGCAGGAAGTCATGTTAATACAAATGTCCCAGCAGCTTGCTGACTAACGCAATTGCGAACTGACACTGCTACCCAAATATCATACGCATCCCCATCCCCCATCCCCATCCCCCATCCCACATTACCCAACTCCAACCCCAATCCAGTCAAAACGCTCAGCATTTTATGCAGTGGGCGGCATTTTGGGATGGGAATGGGCTGGATGTTGAAATTGGGATTGGGTCTGGGATTGACCTGTCGCTAGGGGTTTTGGGTTGGGGGGAGTGGGAGGTTGGGGGCGGGGGGAATGGGAGGGCGTATTTGCTGGTCGGCCCTTTGCATGAACTGCCAAGATCAGCAGAAAATTTTTGCAAATTTTATTTTATAGCATTTTCACAAGTGGAAAGTCGTGTCAATACCCCTCTCTATCTATGCATCTCTCTCTCTCTCTCTCTCTCTCGGTCTTGCTTGCTTGTGTGTGTGTGTGTGTTTTGGCCATTCGGGCTAAGCAAATATCTTCGTTTGTTGTTTTGCTCTATCAATATTTGACTTTCAGCTTGTTTTTTGTGGGTGAACCTACAAAATTACCGAGTAACAAAAACTAAAAAAAAAAATTAAAAAAAAAATATCGCAAACGCCAGCACTTGACATCCCCTGGGAACTCTAACAACTGCAGAACTGACAAACACAGCATGGCTAGCTTACATCTTTGCCTTTGCCTTTGCCTTTGCCTGCCGTTCTTTAGCTCGACAAAAACAAACACACACACACACACACACACACACACACACACACACACACACACACACAGACACACACAGACATAAACATAGCTTAAATTGAGGTGCGTGGGGATGTGTGCAAGTGCGCCTTGACAATGCCAATTGAAAGATATTCTTCTCACATGAGCACACAAATGACAGATGAGCATCTTTGATAAGATACACACACACACACACATATAACTGGTTTCGTCGGAATTGTTCACATATAGAAAAGCTGTACAGCCATCGACTGTGCAACGTCTGTCATTTAGACTGCATATGTCGATGCGAATACATATTGTCTATTACCAAAGTCGAAATTGTTTTGGTAATAACGACAGCAATTCAAGGTATTTAAATGCCTTGATCTCAATCTAAAATGTTGTATTCTCAATTGAAAGGCAACGTATCGTATATGATTATCGACTAAAAGCCATTGTCAAATTAAAATGAATACACCTAAAAAATAGTATATAAGTGACATCAAATTATGGAAAAATGGGTTTGATTTTGCGATAAAGAACATATTCTATGCGAAAATAGACAAAAAAAATCAATAAAGTAATGCTGCCGGGAGACAATTCACTTTCTCAAAATCTACATATATATTTGAATCACTTATATATTCTTTATAAATAGATACATTTCAGACAATTTAAATACCTTTATTCTTCTTCCTGTCGCCTCTGTAACAATAGTTGTAGTAGTGTTATACAAAATAATATGTATATATATATATATGTATATATATATATATATGTATATAATGTATTTTTTCCTTAGAAAATTTAAAATAAAATTTTTCAAAATTTTTTTTGCTCTACAATAGTTAGCCATTCTAAATATTTGTCAAATAAAAATATATGAAATTAATAAAATTGACAGAACATTTTTTATTCATTTTTTTTTTTAAATGTGGTGTTAAGGTGGGAAATTCGACACTTCGGCACTGCTATTATAATTCATATGACATAAAGAAATTACATACAAATAACAAATTGATAATGTGTCCAACCTCGAGATTTGTTTATAATTTCAAAAATTCGATTTAGCATCGATTCAACAACTTGTGGTGGGTTTTGGAATCATTCCTTAACGACAGCCTTTCGTAGCTGCTCAACTGTGTCAAACTATTGATTACCTGCATAAACTCGACGGCACAGGTTTCCCCACTTGTTTTCTATGGAATTCTGGTCGGAGCATTGTGCTGCTGGAATAAGGCATTTAGGTCTGGTTCACCAAAACTTCGTCCATTACATATCGAGTTCTGGTTGTGATGACTGAATGCAGCCCAGATCACGAGTGAAGCACCACCACAGCATCGAGTAGGGAAAAATCTTTCAGACTTCTTTAGTCCATCGAAATTAAATTGTATCTCATCAGAAAATATCACATATTGCCACTGCTGGGTACAGAACATATGTTCTCTTGCAACATTTAATTTGGCATATGGTGCATCTTTGACTTCAATTTCTTAAAAACTAATCGTTCACTAACTTATACAATTTGTTGAGCATGATGTTTGGATACTTGTATCCTTAAATCAATCAAAATTTTGGAGAACGTAGCATTTTTATGCAGCCCAGCTCCTGTTAGATTATTTGTTGCTGTTGGTTTTGGAGCGATTTATGTTGTAGTTTTCTATTAATTTGAACACATTATCATTTTGCTGATGCCGATCGACTTAAATTAATTGATATTTGCCTGTTGTTCAATCCATTATCCTTGTAAGCAAGGATCTTAGCTATATTCTCAGGCTAGAGTGTTTTTTCCTTTTTCCCATTCAAAATTGTTGTCTGCAACTACCTATAAAATACTAAATAAATTTATATCCTTAAACAATCCACAATACGCCCTACTTTCTGGCTGACTTTAATCGAATTTTGCTGTCAAACTAGCCATAAAAAGGAAAAAAACCCCAAAAATCTTGGAAAAATCTAACGGAACTTGCATTCCAGAAGAAGACGATAAGCACGAGTGTATCTATAGAGTGTATCTATATATCGAAGAGCATCTCGTCACACTTCACACCTCACACTTATTGGCTTATCGAAAATCGGCAGTTCTGTCTGAGCAACTATCGTGAATTGAGGCTTTTGTCTTGCTTAATCGAAAACTGAATATGGGGTCACAACCTCCATTGTGAATTTATCTGAGAACAAAAGCACTGAAATTCAATGAAGTCAGGCAAATTTCCGTTTCGATTCGAATATAACAAACGAGGTCAGTTCGGCCCGCAGCCACTTTGCTCTATTTCTCGCATTCGCATTCGCATTGGCTGTCTCTGTGTGCCTGTGGCACACATGTTTAGTTGGTCGGCATAGTAGGTCAGCGGCACTTACCAATTGTGGTCAAAACGGTCAGCGAATATAAAAACGCTTTGGCGAAATTCCACTCGTGCGGCGGTCCTCCCACGCCGCCGCCCCCAAGACGATGATGATGAAAGTGTGTGTGGAGAAGCACAGCTTCCGTTGCCGGATTGTTGGATGCTGCCGCTGCAGCCGCACCACCACCGCCAACTGCCCCACCATTAGCTGGACCACCAGCAAGCGAGTGCCCTCCAGCTGCATCGTCGTGTGATAATTGCAGCATAACATCCTCGTTCAGTCTCTTGATTAATTGGTCTTGAAACTTGGCAATTTCAAGTGCGGCTAATCTGTGTGTGTGCATATATGGTTAAACAAATAAGCAAAGAGAGATAGAGAGATATAGAGAGTGAGAGAGAGAGAGAGAGAGAGTGATAGGGAACTCACTTTGTCCAGTTCTCCTTGTAGAGTATGTTGAGGGATACGGTTATGTCCCAGATATTCTCAATGGTGCGCTGTCGTACATCATAAGTATCCGGAGATAAGGCAAACTGTGTCTGCCCCGCCTCTATTTCGGACTCATCCAATCCATAAACAAAGTCATTCGATGCTTGTCCATAGACGCCTCTCTCACGCCCCAAATCTTTCCCCTGGGCAACTGCAGCGGCCATCGTGTCATTGTCGGTGTGAGGTCCTTGCTGCTGATGCTGCTGCTGTTGTTGTGACTGCGTCTGCGACGGCGACCTATGCTGTTGATAGATGCCATTGCTATTCCCATTGCTGTGAATGGTGCCGGACATTGCCATGTTTCGCTTGGTGGATGCCAGTGTGTGCTGTTGATGTAACAGCGCCGAGTCCTCATTCTCGATGGTTAGGAATATGAAAGAGCCTGCGAATAGAGCAACAAAGCACACAACAGCATTAAACTCAAGAGACATAACAACAACAACTCCAAAGTAAGAGTACTTTAGTCGAAAGTGCTCGACTAGCGGACCATCACCTAATAACTGTCCAAAATAGAACCAATAAAACTCAAAAGTGGTCGCAAAAACATGAAACGTTCATTTTAGATGAAATTTAAAAAGGGGAAGGCTATCAAAAATCAGAAATGAACTTGTTTTCCCCTTGGTATACAGGCAGAAGTTTAGCACTTGCACTTGGCTATAAGAGATCTCTAAATCTCAACTCAGTTTGTCATCTAGCTGTTAAATGAGCTTTATTATAACATTTTAGTACAGGGTATCGATAAATAAGCCAAGACAATCCCATTTGTTTAGTGGCTCTTTGCAATTTGAGGTTGGTCCATTGCCAAGAGTTGTGCACAGCAATCGTCAACTGCACACAATGTTATCAACATTTTCAAGGTACACTGGCTTCAATGTGTTTGTAAAGTAGATCAAACTGCTACAAACTATTAACTAGTTTGTTTTACTTCATTTAAACTTGTAAATGTTTAAACGGATTTCACAAAGCTTTTTATACAATTTCATAAAAAATTCAACTTTTTAAAAGTTGTTTGCAGGGCTTCTAGCAAAACTAGAATCAAACATGTTTTGTTTTGCTTCGGTTTCCCATTTGTTTTTTTGTTTTTTTTTTACCTTGCTTCTTTCATAACTTAGAAGAAAGTAATTTTTCTTCTTTATTTTTTTATGTTTCGGTTGATTTTTCTTAATTAACTTCATGGTTTCATTCGCCTCACAACTTGATTAGTCAAACTTCTCGGATAGCTTTTTAATTACTTTCTTTCGCCTTTGTCCTTCCTTTGCTAATCTGCGCATCGATTCTCATTCTGATCGGCTCAGTAATTGGTAGCCAGGCATAATTGTACAATGAACAAGCTTTTCAAATCTTTGATATCTGTGGTAGATGGCATGTGCTCCTAAAGATGTTGGCCCCTAAAGGCGATGGGTCAAATCGAGTTCGTTGACATGATGGTTACTCACTGTCAGTTCCCTGTTAAGCTCTTGCTGGTGCTGTGTGAGTTTTTGAGCTGAATGTGTCCTTGTCAGTCATTTAATGTCTACGCTGATCAACTAATACACACACCAGCACACACGCACACGTACACACACACACACAAGCACAAATACACTGAGGCAAACATGTGTCGCTGGAGCGGCATTTTGTCAAGTTTTGAAAAAGTTTTTCGGTTACATTCGCCGTAAGTTTAACTTTTTTATTTTCATTTTTTTTTTTGTTGGTTGAGCTTAGGGGCTGCAAATTATGTTATGGGGGAATGATGAGTCGATGTCGTCGGCAAAAGCCAACACATGTCAAAGTTAAAAATAATACATGAGTAGGTGTGGGGCTGTCCGGCTGCAGAGGGGAAAGTGGGTGGCAGCAACAGCAGCACAAAAGGAGCAATTGTTGATGGTGCTATTGTTTGTACTGTTGTAGCTGTTCTTGTTATTGTTGTGCTTGGCCAACTTTAAACTTTTGTTGAAGCCTCAAAATGCACGCAAAATGAGACACATACACAACACGTGTGCATGTATTAAGACACATATATGTCTATATACACGAGAATAAACACATATACACAGGCAGCTGTCATGTGCGTGTGCTGACGTCACAAATTCACGCACCGGGGCCTAGAGAAAGTTAAATAATTGTTTGTGTCATTTGATGATTTCCTCTAACAAGGCAACACGGCTAACTTTTTGCGCAGCTGTCAAATACAGCCTCACACACACACACACACACACACACACACACACACACACACAATCACAAGGCATACATGGATATAACATGTCCATGCGTGGTGGAGATGAGCCTCGACAAAATTAGACAATCTACAATTTAAATATACAATACAAACTGTATCAACCTTAAATTGGCAACAGCTTTCCAGTTATTTAAATAAAATAAGTCGTCTCTAGGCATCATTTTACAATGCAACTTAAACTTTATTTTACAATTCAACAAAATTGATTTATTTAGGCCTTGACTCAAGAGTTGATGAACATTTGAAAAATCATTTGAAATTGTGCAAGATTACAAATAATAATAATAAAATAAAAGTGATGAGCCAACGTCTAACGACTAAGTAAGTTAATTTCCAAATATTTAACTTTAATTTTCAGTTTTTTAAATTAAAATCTAAACGATACTTGGAGAAAGAGGTTGAGCAATGGCTGCGACACGCCTGAAACTGAATTTTCTTCGATGCAAATATTTAAATTTCTTTTTATAATCGAGAAAACAGTGAACAATTTAATTTAATGCCAGTGACAAGTCGCAGTTTTTTGCTCGAGCGAATCAAAATATTGTAAATTATTTTGATTAACTGCGACTCGTTAGCAGTGGATTGTAACGGTTTTGGGGAGCATCTCTAATGCGTAGACGCTTTGATTTGTTTAAGCTTTAGAGTATTTGATGTGGCACATGTGTTGGCTTTTGCATACTGCCAATTTTGTCACATTTTATTTCGCAGCCTGTCACTTCCGTGGCCGTCATGTTCGCACAGCCGTCTTTGGTTTCTAATGCGAGGAGGAGTACATGCCAGGCAACATGACAGCTGCAAAAGTGTATGCCACACTTACCAGCCGCAGAAGTTTTGGTCGTATGGCAGTATCGCGGCCGACGCCATTTTGTTGTTTCATTCGCATGCGGCTGGCAAAATGATTAATTAAATTTATCACATTGCCGTGAACGGTAGCTGCTGTTGCCTAAACTGTTTTTATTTTGTTTTGTATTTTTTGTTGCTCTTGTTGTTTTTGCTGTTAATTTAAACATAGAAACTGTGACAAGATACATTAGATATCTGTAGCCACAAATGTTTAAGCACGAGTTATCTGTAGCTGACACACAGAAGCCGCACAGAGTCAGCGGCAAAGCAAATTAAATTCTTGAATCTAACAGCAAAGGGAAACGCCGGGAAATGCTGCGTTAATTAGTCAACATGAGTACGACCAGAAAACAACAATAATGCGAACAAATGTTTGTTCAACTGATAGTTGCTATATATGCTATATATGCTATCAATTAATCAAGCTAAACTCCTCACAGATTTTAATGAGCACATTCCGTCGAAATGCTAGTGACACATTACAAGCAAGCTTAACTCATAACAAATATCCTTATTGTGTTTCTGCAACGCTTTCGTCGAGCTGAAAATCTATAAGGACTCTTGAATATTTTATTCAAATATTCTTTTTCCTGACTTTTTGACTTAATCATCAATCGTGAAGATATCATATTTATTTGTACCTTTTTTTATTTTTAACAGAAAAATATAGTAGTAAGATGACAATCAGCAAGATCTGAAGATGAGATAAACCTAAGATCTGGAGATAAGATAACCTGGCAATTGAAAAACGTAAAGTATATATTCAAGAATCAGGTTTAAATAAATCTAGTTTAAATGAACTCAGGAAACCATAACAAATGTTGAACCATTTTACATTTTAATAGCATCAGATTTCTGTTAAGGCTTAATGTGTTTGAAATTTTGAACACTTACCGAGCAAAGTGTAGGCCAGGAGCAGCATGCAGATGCCAAGATTTGTGAGAAGGGCAGACCACACGGTTTGGGCCGTTTGTTTGCGCTTCTTTGACTTGTTCGCAAAGCCTGGAGGTGTTTTGGCCTCCGAAGCATTTGGCCCGGAGCCAAAGCATGCACACCAGCCCTGGCGGCGCTGCCGCTGCTGGGACTGCGCTCCTGATCCAGCAGATCCAGGTGGATCCTTGCCGTGTCGTGAGGATGTCGTGCTGCCCACCAGCTGTAATGGCAGCAGTTTTGCGTTGCTCTTTAGAGTGCCACAATTGCTGTTTATGGAGCTGCTGGCACTGGTGCCCAGTAGCGGGGCCGGCGGTGGCAGCAGTTCGCTGATGTAGCCAATGGTCGATGCTGTTGGGTATTTAAGTATGCCGGCTGGCTGCTGCTGCTGTTGCGGCGGCGCCACTGATGGTGGTTGCCGTTGTGTTGCCACTTCAATGTCCTCCAGCGTCGGCATCGGCAGCAGCTGCGTTGGCATCGGCGTTGTTGTCGCCATCGACATGGGCAAGTGCGATGTCGCCGGCGGCGTTGCTGTCGTTATTGGATTCGGAGTCAGAATCGGAGTCGGCGTTGTCATCGGGATGCCGAGAAGGGGGGAGGGCGTGGGCGTCGACATCGGGATCAATGGCGATGGCGAAGTCGATGTCGGCATCGGAATCGTCGACGTTTTGAACGTGCTGGTTAAAGGCGGCACGGGCAGCAAAAGCGGCAGCGCGGGCGTTCCTGTCACCCCTGTGGATATGCTGGATAGTACGCCAAAAGAACCGTAACTGCTGGTGGACGTAGTCGGTATGCCGCCATACCCCAGATTCCCGGTCGCCCCGTAGCTCTCCCTGTCCCCGCTGAACTCGCCGCATGTAGCTCTCTGCGAGGCAGGCGGCGGCCCAGATGGCATCTGCATTATTTGGTCCGAATTCATCTTGCATTTGTGTTGCTGGTGTTTGCTCCTGGCGTTCGGTTAGCTGCAAAATAATTGTTGAACAACGAAACGGTGTTTAATTAATGATTGTAATAGTCTAAAGTCATAAATAATTCACGTAGGATATTCAATCAATTTATTAGTATTTATGAAATGCACTCAATAGAATTACAATATAATTGTGACATATGCTTAAGACACATTCCCCTAGCAATGTTTTTGGTTGAGAAACTGAAGAAATACGACTTTCCAAGTATTTACTAAAACTATTTTACAAAAACTTTCGTGAAATGTTCTGAAGTTTGAATTCTTGAGTGAAAAATGGATGTTAGTTTCCAAGATACACTTATAAACTCACCTGACACGACCTCTATTATTTGATTATGTTGTTGGGACTTATAAGCTAATTAAATAATGTTAATAATATTAAGAGGTTGCATTAATTAATTTCTTAATATGCCTTGTGTTTGGTGGGGTTTCTAACCATCAGAAATTTGCCAAGTTGTAATTTGTAATTGAAATGCATTTAAGGCTTGAGGTGAGTTGACTCCAAGTGTGAACACAGTAAACAAAGGACTGCCTCTCCGATACTGCAATTCGTTTGTCGACAGCTAATTAAATTATAAGTTCTATTAGATTGGGTAAACTTGAGCTTTTTAAAGAGGTACTGATTGAGATTACCATGTGTAAATAGGATAATGTCTTATGCATTAAATATTTTTGATAAGTTTCAATTTCAATTTCACCATTCCAAATGTCAGAAAACGCAAATTACACTGGATAAACGCAGATCCAAATTAAGCTTCTCATTCAAGCTGTTTCTCCTATTTACTTGCCAGCCGATGATAGCTGGTCTTTCTTTTTGTCTTAGTCTTTTTTTTATTGATTTGTACGATCTTATTCAAAAGTAATACAAATATTATGGAAAAAGCAAAAACAGATCAGTCAAATGTGCTTTTCTCATTCAGTATAATTCGTGGCTTAAGTTTCTCCATTTGCTACAAACATACATCTTTATCTACTTGCCATTGGCCCCATTCCAAATGTTTATTTAATTTCACTTTTTTTTTGTATATTGTGTTACTCCCGTTGGCACCTCTAAAAGCAAAAAAACTTGTTTGCTCGTTATTCTCCCAGTCTCTCAATTTGCACTATCTGTTTCTGTTTTTGTTTATTTTGATGCTGTTGCCTTGCTGCAACTCGTAAACTTTTTGAAATGAAAAGACACTCAAGTCCATGCTGTCAGCCCTGTGGCAATATTCACACCTGACCACGCCCCAAGATGTGCGCCTCAAATGCTCACCTTGGACCTGCATACGAAATGTGCAACACATTTGTGCGCTTGAATGGAATTATTGCGATTGTCGCACTTGTTGTTGCAAGTTGATACTTGACGGGCTTTTGACCGCCTTTGCCGATGCGACAGCACAATCCTGCCCATTGTTTGGTAGGGATGATTGGACGGGGGAGAGTGATTTGGGGATGGGGTTGCATCTTAAAATATGCAAGGCACACTTTAGCAACTCAGTGGCACCTGCCGCTCAGAGGCATTCTTAATTGCCACCGCCCCCAACTCTGCACTTGCCCCTTAAGAATTTTACCTGCGATTTACTTGCTTCATTTGCATATTTCTTTCTGCGCTTTTCCATTTTTATTTTTCTGTTGAATCGGCTAAGATTTTTTTTTATTTTCTAGCTGGCGGCTAATCAGCAGCCTCAATTCTTGTTTTATTGTTCATCAGATTTCTCTGCTCTAATTGCCTGCTATTGGTTTGTTTATGGGAATTTCTATTCGAATGAAAACCAAACTATTTCCACACGCATGTGGATTTCAATCAGTTGACAAACACACAAACAATGCGGAGGGAGAAAAAGACAGAGATGAAGAGTGATAGGCAGACAGATGAACGTATTCCTATATTGATTCGGTTCCGGGGCAGAGGAATGGCTGTGGACACAAATTAAGCCGCTCAGGCAATATCGACCTTCTGGAATCTTTAGCCATCCTCTCGATTTAGTTGGCAATTGCCAAAGTGATTAATTTCAAGTTAATTACAATTTAATGAAAATCATTCAATTGTGCAATAATAATGAAAATGTCTGCACCGTTTGGGCTAAATCCATAAAGTGGCCAACACCAGCTTCTTCTCCACACAGCTCAGCACGTGGGCGTGTCTCTCTTCTTCAATGTCTCTTAATTACACACAGCAATCTCAATTGAAATTCAAAGGGCAGAATCGAAAACAGACACACACACAATCCGCACACCCACTTACACACAAGCTATTGCGTAAGCTACGTGTTTACAATAAGCCGATGATATTAGTTGATTTTGGTAAATGGCCCTCAAATATTCGATTAATCATGGAAGTAATTCACAACTATAATCAACTATAATTGACACAGAAAATCTGCTTATTTGATTTATACTTGGACTTGCAATCTGGACAATCTCTCACCACCGCTCTCAAAGACACCACTTGTGGCCAAACTGGTTGATCAAGTTTGATTGAGCAACTAAATCGAAATACAAGCTGAAATATTTTCTCCTTAACAATTTGATGACGAGAGAATAATACACTCAACAGTTAGTAAGTATTTAAGTGAACTTTTAAGCAATATGAAAATGTGTAATAATCATTTCCTTCTCTCTCTCTCTCTCTCTCTCTAAGTCTAAGTTGCCTTGACCCAAGGAAGCTGGTTGGCCTTATTCAGTATTTTTATTCCGTTTTCATACTTCTTTTTCGCAAGGACCAACCAATTAAGAAACTCGTCAAATACTGCAACAGGGTCGCAGCAAATTCTCCTATTTTTCTTGTCTTGTTTTTGTTTTTGCTTTTTTTTTTCCTTTTTTTTTTGGATTTTGCTTCAACGCAAGTGCGCTTATTGGCTCAGTTCGAGTGAGCGACGAGCTCACTTCCACTAGACCCGTCAATCTGCCTCTCTGACTGTCTATATGTGTGTATCTCTGCATATCTGGTGGCTTTCATCCATCTCAATTTACTGCGTAAGGCTTTTGTCAACGGCAAGAAAATTGATGTCAAAAATTGCAGCAACTGAGAGGAGAGCGAAACAAAAAACGAGATGTCAGCAATGGGTAACTGGGTCTGTAAACGGGACTGTAACCGGCCTTTTAACTGCTGTAACTGCCTTTGGCCCAAAATAACAACCAGAAATAATAGCTATCTTTGGCACGTCGAAAATGACATACCCTCAATATTTATTATTTGCTTAAGCAAGTAAAAACGTGAAAGTCGAATCGTTAACCGAATGCGTAATACTCTGTAAAGTAATGCAAAGCCACCTACAATCAGTTGGGTTGGATTTTAGCAATTTACTGACTCTAGCTTTAAAACTGTGGAAGATATTTGCATGGCTGACAAAATTGTTGGCCAATATTGGATGGAAGTTAGCTTTAATTTACCTTTAAATTCATCGACTCTGCGTATTTTATGGAATATGTCACATGCATTATCAAATACCCACTGCAAGGGTATTTGAAGCGAGCATCGGATTTATGCTGTTTGGGTCGCAGCTGCGTTTGTCTCCCAGGGCGCGTAGCACTTTTGTTGATAACCAAACAGCGACGCCCATTGGCATGTTTGGATGGGCGGACTGGGGTTGTGCAGTGTGTGTGCAAACATAAACAACAGTTATGCTCGAACAACGGCCAAAGTTGCATTTCCGTTGTAAACATTTTCCTCACGGAAATGCGTTCGACGTGTGTTTGAAATATTGGCCCAAAGTCTCTGCGTCTGTACGGCTCTGCGGTTGTCGGCTCCATTTCTATCCCTCTCTCTCTCTCTCTCTCTCTCTCTCTCTCTCTCTCTCTCTCTGTCTGTCTGTCTGTCTTACAGTGCTGTGATGTGAGGTGGGTGTGCCTGGCTAGCTTTGACTACATACCGCTCTTGAGCGCGTAATCATTTCAACGCCAAGCGTTTCGGTACGGCTTGCCACGCCCCCGTTCCGCCCAGTCGACATCCGTTCATTTCGGCTCATTTGAGCGAGTAAGGCTCGTTGTGCCTAATGCGTAGACCGAGGCCTGGCCAACGACTTTTTTTTTCGCAAGTGAAACTGTTGCCTTCGACTGTGGCGCAAACACCAATTAAAGAGTGCAGCTTTGTTGTTGTTGTTTTTGTTGTTGCCGCTATTGGGCCAAATGCACTTTAAAACTTTCGGTTCATTTCGATTCGAAGTGCATTCAATTCAGCACTTCTTTTGAATGGCCAGTTTGAATGGCAACAATTTTGGCTGCACGGCGGACACATGAACACGGCACGAGAGTGGATGTTTTTGCTCTCAAATGTGCATCGCTATTTATTCAAGTATCATACAAGAAAAATACGAATTGAAATTGAAACATACACTCGTTATTTAGTAATTACTTAAACATGTCATTGCTTTTGTTTTGCATACCATTGAAATGCATTTTTGCTTGGACTGTGTGAAAATTGTCATTTTCAGCCACATACATACATATGTATGTATAATGTTTTTATTGTGTGCTTGGCCATTGGCATTGTTTTGTGCATGCTGCCTTCTCATAATTATTGTTATTGTGATTATTTGGGGCTGCAAATTTGCAGCTGTCATTAAATGTCATTTTTATTGGTCATGCAAATGCTTCGCATTGCTTTTTTAATGCATTAATTGTATATATGCCGTTGTCGCCCGGTGGGCGTGGCACTGACTGATCATTCGACCAACGTTGCGCCGCTTTTACGAGTGGCTCATTTGAGCAGCGCTCGCGGCATTAAAATCGCATAAATGCTGCGCGTCGTTAACTCGCTGAAAGCAGTAGCTAAAACAAAAATACAAACAACAACAAAGAGAAACAACATTAGGGGCACGGTGGTTTTGGCGGAGGGGTTGTTGGTAGGTGTACGCTGCCAGGCGACGAAAATATTTGCTTAATGAAATTGTATGTGCGCGAGAATTTTTGTGTGAATGAAATTAATTTCAAACATGGCCCAACGCCCACAACACTGCCGATGTACGATGTTGCACAAAGGGGGTGGGGGAGAGGTGTGTGTGTGTGTATGTGTGTGTAAAGGGGCGTCTTTGCCATTGGGCGACGGCAACGAGTGTATTTCATTAAGATTAAGATGTCGAGCTTATGAAATGAAATGCTATCCACTGCTGTTTCTGCTGCTGGTTGCTATGCTCCACGTCTTCTTGTTTTCAGCCCATTTCCTTATTGTGTTTTCTCTCAGTTTTTGGCTTTTATGGCGCATTTTTGTTTATATGGTTTATATGGCATTTATGTGCTTATTCTTTGAGTGTTTGTTTGGTTTTATTTTTATGATTAGCTGCATATTTAAATGCCTTACACTTGCCTTATGCTGAGACTCTGTCTCATTTTTGTATCCTTGCCTGTCCTTCTCCTATCTCTATCACACTCTCACGGAAACTCTATCACCCTCTCTCTCTCTCTCTCTCTCTCTCTCTCTCTTTTTTGCGCCCACTCCCGCTCTGTGTGCATATATAAGCCAAGGCTTATGAATTAGTAAATGATGCGATAGACGGCGCACGTTTATTTGAATGGTTTTAGATGATTCCAGTTATTATGGCAAGTCTGCATAATCTTCAGACGTTTGAGAGTCTGATATGGCACACAAATCTGTTTGTTTGATATTGTGCCTTTATTCAAGTACTATTTATCATAATTTTTCATCATTTATTTTATATATATGTATGTGTATTATCCGACAACTTGTTCAATTGCCAATTAGAAAAATCGTTTATTATTTGTGCTCAAGAAACCTTTACATACATATGTATGTAGTATATACATATTTTTTCTATAATAATATATTTAAAAAACATTTGTTTTGTTGGTATGACACATTTATAAATAGTACTATAGTATTGCTATTTTTCGAATATATACGAAAAGTAGGCAACAATATGTATTTTGTGACTGACTGACTGACTGACTGAATGGCAACGTTGTACAATTGAAATTGATTACAATTCATTGGTCGCGAAATGGCAATTAATTGGATTTACCATAATTCAATTGCAAGTTGGAAATAAATTTAATGAAATGCGTTGAATGTTCATCAAATTAGGCGAGACAGGATGCGGAGAGGCAGACGAGGTAAGCACAGAGCGAAAGGAGGTGGCCAAGTACAAAGCATTTGAGTGCCTGAGGCCTGCGGCTGTGGCGCCGTCACAGGATAATCAAACACCTCAGTTTTGGTGGCGTTAAATAAGCAAGCATCCTCGCAACGCTGTTGATGTTGTTGTTGTTTGCGTGTTGCCTCAGCTGTTGCTGTTGCTTTTTCTGACTGTGGGCGCTTTTATTATTATATACCCTGATTTGGCTGGTTGCGCAAATAAACTTGTTCTATTGTGTTTGCTTTAAGCGTTCTCTGCGCAAATTTGATTTCACAAAACTGCAGCTTCCAACTTGGCAGCAGCTGCTCACTTTTTGGCTGTGTTGGTATGTGTATATGGGGGCATGGTAGTTCTCTGTGCTCCTACTAAATGCAGCTGTGGAAATGCCGGAAGTAAAAATTACTTTTTAAATTAGTTGTTCACATACGCACGCACACATACAAGGCTCAATGTGTGTGTGTGTGTGTGTGTGTAGAGGTGGTAAGCTTTTGCCGCGAGGTGTTTAATTTAGCCAGCATGTGTGCAAGTGTTGCAAAGTGGCAAAAGTTGCAACGAGCTCTCTCTCTCTCTCTCCCTCTCTATTTGTTTCCCTGTTCATTATTGTGTGTTGGGGCCAACTAAACAAATGTACAAGTATAAATGCTCTAGTGGAGATAGCTCGACTAGAAGATACCCTGAAGGCAAATCTTCCATAATTCCCACACATCTTAGATATTTAAGTCTATTGGCAAATCAAAACTTGCGTATGTAGATATGTTGAAAGCATGTAGATCTATTTGTAAATACAGACGATGCTAATTAAGAATATATATACATGGGCCCGGAGTTACTTTCCTCTGTCTGTTACATACTTTTACAAAATTTCATTATCCCTTTTTAGGAATTTTCAATGGGTTCAGCGTAAAATAAAAACAATACCCTTTTCTATTGTTGCAACACACAAAGCTCACAAGCCGAATTGAAAGTTAGCATAGCACAAAAAGTTACTTCGCATTTTGTACTTCTTATTTTTAAATGGAGAGATAAATGTGTTTATAATTGTATTTTGTTAAAGTTGTTGAAGCCAGTTTCTGTCAGGCTGCTGTTAATTTAAACGTTATCTAATTGCACTATTAAAGCAATTTATTCTTTTTTTCGCACGATGTGCTTTAGCAGCTGAAAATTGGCACTCGCTAAGCTCTAGTTCTATTAGATTTTGTTAAAATGTTACGTAAAATATTTGTTGGTTTTAAGTGAATCAATTAATTATTTTCAAAAGCTATTTCCAACGTTTTTGATAACCTTTTACATTTCATACATTTATGATAATAAATAAAAAACATAGTTGTCATAAGGGCGTTCAATAAATCTTAAAAGCATCGAATATAAGTTCAAGTGATGGTTATATTTATAGTTTAACTGTTATATTAATCGGACAAATGATAATTGTATGCTATAGACGATTGTTTCGCATCAATATTATTCAGTTAATTATGCAATGGATTGAATAAATTTCAGCTTGGTCACTTGCAATGATTCCGTGCTTATTGTGTAATTAAAGTTGGTTTATTGATTTTTTAACCAATCAGCCACAGAAGAGAGCCACTTCAATCTTGCCAAGTGCTCGTTGACGTGCTGCCCTCCTTAACGGCACAGTGCTTTTCAGTGCATCTTTGCGTATATGTATTTGTATGTATGCTAGATCGCTCCGGTTACTTCATTACGAGTCGAGGCAAAAGTGTTGCTAATGTTGACACGCCCACAGCTGATGTAGTTTCAATTGCTGCTATCGAGTGCCGGGTCTGTCTGAGTGCCAGGACCACAATTACTTCCGTATTAATGTGCATGTCAAGCCTTGGCCATTGCATTTGCTGGGAATTTCTTTCCTCTCTTGACTTGGGTTTATTGCAAATCTCTGTTTTACATTGGTGGGGGTGTCGAATGCTTTTAGCATTATAATTAAATTAAATGTTGATTGAACTTATGACTATTAGATTGTCTGCCAGCAAGAGTCGCCTCCGCATTAGCGGTCCTGACGTTGCTGTTTGGCTTAATCACAAAACTCTTGGCAAAAGAATTGGAATTTTAGTTTGCCGTTGCCTGTGTTTTTTCTCAGCATCAAGTGCTGTTTGAAATTTATGGCAAGTGCCATAAATTGCAAATCAAAGTGCAAAATGCAGTTCAGGTCCCCATCGGGTGCGACCCCCGATGCGGAGCAGTCGATGTTGAACCAAACTGTAGATGTGTGCGACAAACACGGCTACAAGGCAAAGTACAACACAGCAAAAAATGGGCATAAAGTAGTCAGCTCGTAAAAACGACAAAACAACAGGCAAGTGGGCCAATATGCCAGATTGGAAGGTCATTTTATCATACTTCATGGAAAAAGGCCAAGTATAAATTTTGTAAGTGGGAATGAATGATTGACTAGGCAATACCCTATAGTTATTTGATGAGTAGAATGATAGCAGCAGTTACATCCATACATACATTTACTATAAACTATCTCATACCCTGTAAGCCCTGTAAATTAAGCACATTCTTAATAAAAAAATTTTTTGTTGTTGAGTTCTTGCAATTATTTTACTTTAACTACCCCAAATTACTTTGTTAAAAGCAAAGCTGCCATTTTTGTCTAACTTTTTTTGGATTAATGGTTTTTTTTATGAATATCACAGATTATTACCGATCGATTTCTTAAGACAGATTTAAGTTATAAAACACATAGTTATAGCTATGTCGGCCACTCTCGATTTACTATGAAATTCATACTTGGTCTTAGCATTAAGTAATGGATTTCAGATTCTATTTAGATGTATACATATATATTTATTTACCATTTAATGACCTGATTTTAAAGTCACTATTCGCACATTTTCAAATATGTTAATGTGGAAGTAACTTAAAGCTTTTATTTTACTTATGGTGCTGTTCGTTTTGGTCAGCGATACTTTTTTAATTTACTAATGATGTTAGTCCAGCCCTGAGAAACGAGGCGAACACCATTGGAAAAGGAAAATACTATGACGCTGCACTTTCCTTGCCGGCTGACACGTTAGCGATGGCAACTTGGCCACTCACTGGAATTAGTGGCAACGAGGCATGCAGGCAGACGGGCGGCCAGGCGGCCAGGCGGGTGGAGGTCTAGGCTTACTATTCCCTTAAGCCAACAGTTGAGCCAAAAACTCAACGCCCTGCTAGCGGCTGCTCTAATGAATTTGCATTTTTTATAAATCCCCATTGATGTGCTCCACTTTTTTGGTTCCTTGCCGGTCAACTGTCAAGCGATTGCACATTTTTTATATGCAGAATGTTGCTTTTTTCTACTGTTTCTGTTGTTGCTGCGACATTGGCATGCCCACAGCACTGTCGAGGGTGTAAGCGGATACGGAAGTGGACAGGAGACCATGGGACAAGTGAAGAATTGATAGAAACGCTTGTTGCATTTGCCTATGGTTATTTATGTGCTTTTCTTTTTTTCTTCTGTTTATTAACTAGGGAAATATTTTGCTTTTATTGTAGATCACATTACTTACTACTTTTTCATATAGATAATCTGCATTATATTTGTGATAAATATATATATTATATGTGGTTGATCTTCACAATCATTGACTTTGCTGTTGTGCCTTAAAATTTGGGTTTCAACTGTCTTGTGTTGACCTATTTCATGCTTTATTCTGGTCAGCTGAGTCAAATTTTGAGCTGTCAGTGCCAATTTGTTAACCATGCACCACTTTGGCCATAAACAAAGGCCAGGGCCACAACAACACCAACAACAATAGCAGCAGCAGCAGCATCAGCAGCAACAACAATATGAAGGAGCCCGTCGAGCCATTAACAAGTTGCTCTGGCAATTATGGCGCGATGCTTGTCGACCAAAGCACACACAAGTCAACACACACAAATACACACACACACACACACACATACACTCACAAACACACACACTCAGTTACACTCACACAGCTTGCGTTATAAATTATTGGCATGCCGAACGCTTCTCATGAATACCAGTTGCAAAATCTATGGCATTCCCATTGGCTGTTCCGGTGTGAGCAGCAGCACGTTCGGGACCACGTCGACGTCCAGGTTCAAGACCAGCTCTTCTCTGGTAGGCAGTGAGTTCATTTGCATTTTTGCCCTGCTTTATTAAACAGAAACCAACCAACAACCGATGAAAAAATGGAAACAAAAAAATCGAACTGCTATCTTATGCATTCCTATATTTCATTATATTCTTCGCATGCCTGCTATATGATACAGTAGCTGAGGGTGTTATTACTCTCAACTAGTGAGCTAACCAAAAAAGTTGTTCAAAGAAGAGCTCATCGTTCGGTCGATGGAAACTATTGGAACTATGATAGAGTATTCCGATTCTGCTAAATCTGATGTCTATGCTATCTGAACCAAAAAATGGCTTAATAACCGAAAGACTACTAATCAAAGAAACAGATGGACGGATAGATAAATATAATTTTTGTGGTCGGAAACGTTTCCTTTAAACTGTGACACACGGACAAATTCAAATAACCTTTGGCAAAATGGCAAGCACCAAAATCTGCAGCATAGCAAACGAAAATTGCAAACATATTCAATAGTGCTGTGTAGAGGAGAGGCGCGGAGTGTAGTATTGCAATTTGACAGCTTCTGCCATGCCAGGCAAAACTTTGCCAAAGTTAATTACATGCATTGCATCACATTTCCGGTCCCACTGGCGTCATTAGTCGCTACCAGAAAGAGACAGACACAGTAATAGAGATAAAGAGAGAGATTAAGCGAGTGAGAGAGAGAGAGAGAGAGGAAAGAGAGAGAGAGAGAGAGATAGAGACTGTGAAAGAGAGAGAGAGAGTAAGTCTTGAGCGGTTAATAGAAAGGGGTTTCCTGGCCACGCATCGATCATTGCCATTTCTATTATTTTGTTGTATGCCATTCCATTCCATTCCGCTCCGTGTTGAATGGACAACATTGGCGCTTAGCGGCATTAACTACAAGTCATTATTATCGTCTGGGGCATTCAGACCTCTCAAGTAACAAAATGAAAGAACTTCAACTATACTCAAAGGCATCAACCTCCTCCAATTCCAATTCCAATTTGGCATTTTGGATTTGGGACTGGCTATAATACGAATCCGCATATCCGACGGCTGCACTCATGTGTGATTGTTTCTGAGTAAGTTGGGGTGCACATTACACATTCATACACACAACAGTCGTTCACATGAGTGTTTCTTATAGCACAGCTCAGTTATTTAGCTACATTTTTCAGTTTTTCTATGCAGCCTACCAGCGCTGCTTGGCTATAATATATCTTTAAGTTTATTCAATCTGTTTCTGCCGCTTAAGAAATAAGTAAGTGCAATATGGCTATTAATACAAAATAATACAAATATTTTGTCTACAATAAATTGTTAGCATAAAAGATTGAACAAAATTTAAAAAATGTTGTAAAGTTCTTAAAGTTTTTTTCGCTACGGAATTTAGATAGCTAGTGTTTTATTTTTATTTTTTTTTTGATGGTTAAAGGATGCCTTAAAAATCAGCAGAATATAATGTGAAAGGCCTTTCTGCAAATATATTTGCTGTAATCCAATAGATTTAGAGAATGCCGTGCGTTATGTGCTTGGTGTTATTAAACTAATCCGCATTGTAAGTAGAAATTGAGATATGCTCACTCAGAGGTCGCCAACTCTCTGATTGTGTGCGACATGAACCTCTGGGGAAATTAAAGATACATTAAATGCCGCATGCAAGCATAGCGTGCACATGCGAATGTGTGTGTGTATATACATATATATATATATATTTATATATATATATATATATATACAATATATATACAGTATATATACATATATATATATATATATCGCTATGTGTGCTTTTGGTGCTATCATTGCTTCACGTCGACTTGCTTGCGAGCTTTTATGCTGCCACTCATGTGAGGCTCTTAAGTCTTACGTTTTATTTTTGTGGCTCCACTAATCGGCATCTATTGACCTATGTGTATTGACCCGGACTTTGTGTGCCAACTGGCTAATTAAATTGACGACAATTGAAATGATACAAAATGTACAAAAAAAATTACATCAATCGTGAGACCACCTTTAATGAAGGCTTTGTTGCCTGGCCTTAATGAAGTGAGAGAAAGAAAGAGAAAGAGAAAGAGAAAGAGAGAGAGAGACTTGTTGGCCATAAATATAACACAATTTTCTAATATAAATATAAGGCGTGGTATGCTGAAATTGTCGCACAAAATGGTAGCGAGAGCAACAGTAAAAACAAAAGCAAAAATATATTGCGCACAAGTTTAGTATTTTAATATTTAATTAAAATTTTGTGTAACGTTTTGTTAATGAATTTCTATTTGACGCGCCCAGTGCACGTGACGGGGACCAGCCGCAGGACTACCAGTTCTCACTCCTCCCCGATCTCACCATCCATTGAACGTCCCGACTTTGGTGTCTTTGAACTCCCTGCGACTGCGACTTAAAGTTGTTTTTTGTTGGCCACTTTTCGGGCACTTCGCTCGTGTACCCAAAGGAATGGTAAATTTATGAAATGTTTTTAATTAGCTGAGCATTGCTGTTGTTGTTTTGCTGGTGGTGCAAACATTTCGTGAATTTTTAGTGGGTGTGGCTCTTGTCCAGTTTTAAACCATTTTAATATAGAGAAAAAAATGTTGTGACTCGGCGCCAACAGGAAACCGGAAATCTGCCATTGAAAACCATCAAACAAACAAAAGCAAAGCGGCAGGGAAGTTTCATTGTGGCATGCTGTAAAGCTGCAAATGTCGTCGGGGCGTTAGGCACTCTTTTTTTTTATATATATATAAATATAGATGTGGGCGTGCCACATGACAGTTGACAAGCGCATTAAAAGTTATGACTGCCATGCTTGTCAAAGGTTTGTATCCTGCGCCCATTAAATGCTCGAAAAGTTTTGCGATTTTACATTAACTTCACTCAGTCAACATAAACAGGACCTAAAGTGAAAATCACTGTATATAAAGCAGGACATTTAGACTGTATATCATATATATATTTCATAGTCTCCAACTCAACACCAGACAATTTTTGAATAAAAGCATTAAACATACAATACATAGAGGCGTGAAATCGACTAAAAACCGGCATCATTTTTTTTCTATGACCGTGGGCATAGGACCCATTTCCGGTCGACCCGAATAGAACGCGTCGCTAATTTTGTAGGCTACGTCATAGGTCATTATTTCACTTGGCTTAGCTGCGACAAATTCTCTGGGAAAGTGGAAAGCCCAGCCTCTTATGAGCATGCGTGCATGGGTGCGAACAGGTACGCATCACTTCTAATAGGTCCTGAAGGGTTATGAATGTGTACGACAAAAGCAGCTATATTGCTACCGGATCGCGCAGACCCTCGAATGTGTGCGAAGATAGCAGCAATACTTTATCCTTGTCTTTTTTTGTGCGAGATGGCACTCGATTTTTAATTTTTTAGTTTTTGGGCCTGACGTGTAATGTCGCTAAGTGAGATGGTTTAACTGTTGACCAATTTTATAACCACGGCTCGCAAAATGTTTGGTGCAAATCTAAAACAGGGTATCATTGTATCGACATCAAAATTCATTGTTTCCCGACGGGCACACATACTACGCATACATACAAAGATGGGTTTCAACGGAATCATGTCACAGTGCGCAGACGGCTGTTCGAACAAACAATTTCGCATGTCGAGACAATGATACTCTTATTAGAGGATAGGGTGCTCGGACACAAAATGTGTAGGTCAAACAGATATTTAAAAAGGTTGCTTCAAGTTACAATTATATTATACACTAGTCTCTTTAAGCTATGAAATTTCAAGCTTTTATCGACCTAAGCGTAGGAACCGTTTTGATATTAAAAACTGTTTTGTTTTCCTTGGTTTGCAAGTGTAGGGTAATGCAATGGCGACTTTGAATACCAACACCAAATTATGGTCGGCAAACAGCTTTTAAACATTAAAAAGTTAGCACAGTTGTTTGTTTGTTGTTGCTTACTTTGCGTGAATTATGAAAGTGAAATGAAATGTGCAAAAGACCACAAGCCGAGCAGCGGCGATATGCTAAGGACCGTCCAGCCGTACAGCCGTCCGTCCGGCTGACCGCTCGAAACCCTCGTCTACTAATTGCAAGCTAAAAGTTGCTCATTAAGCAGCCGCCATTTCTGCTTAATACAATCAAATCAGACGTTTCCGCTTCAGAATTATGCGACTTCCGTTTCACAAAGTGCAAATTCAGCACATGTGCGGCAATGTTTCACTGAGTTTTTATCGTTCATTACACCCATTATGCCAACTAAATAAGGTTACAAAAGGTATGAGGAAGTTTCGAAAATGTATGTAGCTTAATCGATTCGATCTGAAAAACGACAACTAGAAATAATGTTTCCTTTTGTCATACGTGGCTGAAGCTTAAGTCTGAATTCTTTGATAATTTGCAATATATACATTTAACTTTGTTTATCTTTTCTTCATCTCGATATTTTCAAGAATTTACAAGAATATACGCGAATTGCTTAACCTATTGGAATAAATCACTGGGGATAGTATGTCACAAATAATATAAGCATCTGAGTATTTTTAGACAAGAGTTGCGCAGGGAGATTGCCACCATCAAGTTAACTTGACAGTAACTTTTTTTTTTTGATGTGGCTCTTCCGTTTGGTTCCCGCACAGGAAATAACAGGCAAATTGTGAGGATATTGAAGAAATGGGGATTAATTTTGAAATAGCATATCTTGGCCGTATACATGTATGTATTTATTAAATTTAATATTAAAATAATGCATGAAAATGTGTAATTATTAATTGTAGTGCTTATATTATTACTTATATAGGCTTGTGCTCTCTTATTATTTTAATTTTAATCACTTGATTGTAAATATAGTTGACAATTGCTATATGTACTACATATGAATTATAAGTAATGTGTGTAAGTTAATTTCAAAGCACAAGATATTACTTAATTTTAAAATTGAAGCCGACTTAAAACTATAATTTACCAAACTGACCGATAAATATGAGCGTAAGTGGAAATATTACACCTGTTATTAAATGTCTGGGCTAGCTTCTCGATCCTGTCCACTATCTTTTGAATATTTGCTCTTCTATGCAGGTCATTGGGGGCATGAATACAAGGGAGATCTAAATCCAGTTTCAGTATCAAATTTTGAGTGATTTGAAGCTTATTAGCGTGACAGCAAGCAAAATCAGCAGGGGCTACAAAAGAGTTTGTTTTCTATGTATAAGCGGGAGATCCTATGTATAAAAGGATATACAATTCTAATAAGGTTATTTACTCTATCAACGATATGCAGAATGGTCCCTGAAGATGACTTTCTTGTCTAAAAACACTCCTAAAATATATATGTATATGTATAATCCGCATTAGCTTCCATATGCATTGACGTTACTGATACGCCAGGGATTTCGACGAAATACTGCCGACAACAGATTTCAGCAACACATTTATGAGTTTGTTGATGTTGTTTTTGTTGTTTTTGTTTGCAGTTCTTTTTTTTTTTTTGGGTAGTGGCCGATTGGGGCACCTGTCCAGTTGTGGGCATATTTAGCATATTGGGTTACGTATACTATATGTGTGTGCAGCTGCAGTTATCTTTGAACAAGCAAACGAGCCATGAAAAGTCCTGCCCAAGCGGCTGCAAAAGGCGGTGACGTCTGCGGACTTGCCTCAAACTGTGGCAGTTGGTGTTGCGTTATTTAGTGTTGCATACATTTTGGGCATTGCTTTTGGGATTTATTTGCATTTAACCTAGGCTACAGCGTCACTTCGCCAGCACGAGGTCTCAGTACTAGATATTTTGGCTGGCTTGCCGCAATCTGTGTCTCGTTGTGGCCTGAGGGTGTCGTATTTACAATTTATGAACTTTCATATACACACATTTGCCATATACATATATATTATATATAATTTTTCTACACGTGTGTGTGGACATCTAAACGTTTCCACTACTCTTAAAAAACACACGCTTTCTCTCTCTCACTGTGTGTGTGTGTGTGTGTGTTTTTCGTTCTAAATGTGTGTGTGTATGATGCATGACTATGTAAATGGACATTTTTACACTCTGACAACAGTTTTCGCATATTATGGAGTCGTGTTTTTTTTACTTGTGTCCACCTTGCCGTTGTAGGTGGTGCTGATACAATTGTGTTGTAAATTTGTTCTGCTCCCTTTACGTTTGCATAATTCCTTTTGTCAACTTTCAAATTGTTGTAGCTCATTTTCTGCACACTTGATAAGTTATAAATATACAGGTATGCCTCACTGCCTCAGTACATACCGCAAATAACTCCTGAGCTTTTGGCATAATGCATAATATAACTTAAGATCGCGTACACTTGTCTCTACACATATGTGCCTATCTATGTGTTTAAATAAAAATTCCGGCAATAACAACAATATATTTCATACCAATTTAAATCTCAGCAATTATATTTTCTACAGTTTTTGACCTAAATGTATATGGAAATGCAACGGTGTATATATAAAAATAAAATATAAATTAAAAAATATAATTAAATGAATGTATCTTGTTGCATGTATTTCAACAGGTTGAAATAAAGTAATAGCACATTTCCACAGAAAGGCTATTGAATTAATAAAAGTGATAAGTCTATTTATTCTATAGTAAAATGTACAAATACAATTCATTGCACTCGCGTGTTTTGTGGTTGAGTGTGTGTGGTTAGGTACATGTAGTTGCTGTGCGGTTGACCATATGATTAGGACACCTAGGCTGATGCACATTAATGAAATGAATTGGGGTATCCATTTAAATTGGTTGCTTTGTTTGGTGGTCGCTTCATGCAATTTGCATGGCCATCAAATTCAAAATTGGTTAATTAAATACGAAAATGCCACGCACTGCTCATTGAGTCAATTAAAAATTGATGGTCGTGTCTCATATAGCGGAAATTTGGCATTGATAAAAGCTGTCAGTCTTGGTCATAGATGCTGACACACAGCGACAACACACACACACACACACATATACACACACACACGAACGAGGTAACTGCATATTAAACGCTTAGGTGGTTGCCGATATTTTCAATACATAAATTATTGATGCATTTTGACCAAAATTGCGGGCTCTATGTCTCTGCAGTGCACTCGGTCAGCTACCTGCCTGTGTGCTGTGCACTGCTAGCAAAAATATATATTTTAATAAATTAAATGCAGTTTGTGCATATAAACGAGAGCATCAGCATGCATTTTTCATATTTTCAGCATCAGTTTTGAACGCAGTTTCATAAACTACCCCAAGCAGTCGGGCAACAGGCAAACAACCAACCCATGGACTTAAATACATACATATTTACTTGCAAGTGTATATGTATATGCATATAGAAATGATATGGAAAAAGTGCGCATAAATTACTTTTATATTTTGTCGCTATTTTTATATTGCCAACACTTGTGCGGAAATTGCGCGATGAAACGACTCGACGGCAAAAGCTACGGCAAAGAAATTGCTCACTGCTGCATGGATATGCATTTTTGTAGCCAGACTGTAACGGTAACATAACACAACAGCACAACAGCTAAAAACTCCCCTGGCACCTCCATCCCCCAAAAGTTGCATCCGTTGCAGCAGCGGCTCCGGCTTTGGGTGGCCCAGCACACGGCGTATACGCGATATTTACGAGAGATACGCAGCTCATGGAAGCGCTGCAAATGCGCCATAATTCAGCTTGAAACAAGCTGACAACAAAACAACAACAAAAAATATACGATATGAAAAAAAAAAAACAAATAAACAATCAAAATAACAAGAGCAAAAAGCGTAAAGGGAATTAACTAAATTATGCATCTCGCACTTAAAGTGGTCGCTCGATCCGCGCCACGATTTAAATTTATATTATGTTTATTTGGGCCAGAATAACAAGAGAAATGCAATGATTGGGACAGAGCATATAGGTTGAAAGCAATGAGTGTGATAACCATTAACGACACAAAATAAAAATGCAATTACTATGCAAATTGTAAATTGAAGAAATATATTATGCGATATTTACTATACGCCTGGATATTACTGTACCTGAACTGTTCAGCTATGCTTCAGATATATACTTTGAATTGCGAATAGGTTACTTAATCATCTATGTATTTATTTTGTTATATATTGAAATTACTTTAGGTGATACCATAATATTTGATTATATTCAATCTAACTAAATTAATTTGTTTTGATTGGAGACTATTGGGCTTTAAAACAGATTCTTAAAGAATAGTTACATCTTAAAACATTAAACGTGGATTTGATCAAGCCAACCCTGAGAAATGGGGCAAAGTTTATTTTATATTTGTTTTATTTGTAAAATGAAACATTTTATATACTCCATGAAAAAACATTTGCAACCCATTTTGATCTGAAAAGTTGTGAAGCGCTCGTCGCACTTATCAAGAATTTTTCATCTCTCGATTCTTTTACATTTTTGCATTTTTCCATGCTTCCTTTTTTATGGCAACAATTAGCAAAAAACGCGTATGAAAAAGTTGTTCATTGTAGCAAAAACAAATGGAAAGAATGAAAAACAAGTGCGTGTAATGTGGATGGAGCAGCAAAACTTATAAAGCCTATTAAAACTGGACGCAAACATACAGATGCATATAGAGGCATAACAATAATAAGCATGCAAAATATTCATATATGACCAGTCGCTGAACTCGCATTTCTGCTCCCTAAACGACGCAAAAACGTAAAATAAGCAAAAAGAGGAAATGAGGAAAGGGAGAGATGTGAACAGCAAAAAATTGAGTTAAATTAAAATGCGAAACAATTTCCAACAGCTCATTTTTTACCTTTCACAAGTAAACTATTTTCCTGCCGTATTACAAATTGCCATTCCCTCCTCTCCTTGATGCCGCCCTTCACTTTTTATCATATTTTGGCCACTGTTGAAAACTGTAGAAAACAGCCTGCAAAAACAGGTAGTAGGTACCATTAAGCAATGATAACATTAAGTATATTTTCCGAAACGTTGTTTTGAAATAACTTCTGTGTTTTTAGTGCACGATCGTCGTAGAATTTGTATTTAATTGTTTTTGGATCAGGGGATCTAAAAAACTTGGTGCTTGTAAATTCAGGGTATGTATTAAAATCCGCAAAACTGAAAGTTTTTATGAGTATATGCGCTATATGGGGACTGCTTGCTGCTTCTCTTGAACAAGTGCACTTTTATATATTTGTGAGCTGTAAATACTGTTTTTTAAAGCTTTAATTTGAACTTCGAATTGTTTTGGAAGCGGGCACAGACAGAAAGCGTTTACGAATGCAAAAACCTGAAACCAGGATGCAGGGGAAATTTCTTAAAATTATATTTTTCCAATGAAATAAAATGAACTGATCCATAACATATCTAGTAATTTAAGAAATGACATGTTTATTATTAGTATTGTTATTATTATTATTATTATTATCATTATTATTATCATTATTACTATAATTATTATTTTTATTGTTGTTATTATTATTATTATTATTATTATTAATAATTGTACTATTATTATTATTATAATTATTATTATTATTATTATAATTATAGTTATAATTATTATTATTATTATTATAATTATTATTATAATAATTATAATTATAATTATTATTATTATTATTATTATTATTATTATTATTATTATTATTATTATTATTATTAATATTATTATTATTATTATTATTATTATTATTATAATTATTATTATTATCATTATTATTGTGGGACTTCATGCACAGCGACCTTGTTTTATCTATTGTGCCCCCTTCTGATCATACACCTTCTCCATCAAAATTGATTCTTGCACGAATTGAGGGTTGAGGGTTTCTATGTGTTCGTAGCTTTACACATATTTCCCTAAGATACTGCAACTTCTTCTGGCTAAGGCGACACAATCCGATATAATGTGCATTGCGGATTCCTTCTCATTGTTACAAAATCGACAGATTCCGCAACTGATAATTCCTAGTTAAGCTATGTGACTTCTTAGTATTCTTTACTAGAGCCACTTGGGTATTCTAAGTCTGTTCTTATTATGTGCTTAAATAGAACTGGTGCCTCAATTGTTGGCACTATGCTTCGATATCTATGTTTCGATAGTTACGATTTAAGTTGAAGTCATATGTATAGATTTAGTTGTTAAATGAATTGAGTGAATACAAATGGATCATTTTACATATAACAAGTCTAGAATAAGTTGGTTTACTTGCAACACTGCTACATATAAATATAAATCGATAAATATATACATATGTGGATTTATGCAGGTATGTGAACATTTTATCAGCGTATTTTTCATTCCTCGCAGGCAAATGAACTCACTTGAATAATCGTCTCGTTGGCAGTTATCTCGCACTTTAAAAACGTTGCTACATTTTAATGAAAACGTCCTTTCAGCGCAAGATAAATAATTCAAAAGTTTGCCACTGCCACTGCCACTGTCACAGCTTTGCCTGACCATTGTTGTTGCTGTTGCGTTAGCTGTTCTTGTTGCTTCAGCGTTTTCCGTTTTATTTATTGTTTGGCTATTCTTATTTTGCACCTTCTGCGTTGAAAGTTCGTTGGTTGCATCAGCGCCGAGGTTGAAGTGTCGTCGACCTGTTCTCGTCCTGGCCATCGCAGTTGCTCACCATTGTTACCTCTTGCTCAATTCACTGGCAGTTTCGAGTGGCTGCCAGCTCAAGTTGAGAGTGTTGAACCAGATCTCTGCATTTGTTTTGTTAGCAAAACGTAACAATTGCAAGTATTCAAGAGTGTTAAGAGGTGGAAGACGGAACTACCACTCTTTATGGCTTTATGGACAGGCAGAACAGATGTTTTGGGCATATCGAGTTTTATATGCTTTTGCAGACCGGAGCTCACCTGGCCCATATCTAAATAAAAAAAAACCAACCGAATGTTTTAATTTAATACAGTAATTTCAAATCATGTTTTCTTGTCGCAATGCCTCAATTCCATAAAAGCTTTTTATCTTTAATATTAAGTTTTATAATTAGCGTTGCTTAAATTAAAATTTTAAAATATTTTTTTTTTAATTCATTGTTATTGTTGTTGATTCAATTAATTTTTTCCATTCATTTCTTAAATTACATTTTGTTTTACCCCAATTTTGTTAGTTAATTTACTTGTTTCTATAAATTTTTTAAATAATATTTTTAAAACAATTTTTTTATATTAATATTTTTGGAATTTTTAACAATAAATTTTTTTTAAATTACCCTTGTTAATTAAAGTTATTTTTAATTACCCTTTTCCATTAAATTCTTATAATTAATTTTTTAAATTAGTTTTTTTAAATAATTTTTTAAGTACATTTTCCTGTAAGTAGCTAGAATTCTCAAGGTCGAGACCTAAGTTAAGATCATGTGGATGACGCTATTCGCCCCTTATGTAATTTTATTAGTATGAATAAATATTGATTATAATTGTGAAATAAATTGCTAAAATCGTGAACGTTGGTGGGAGACATGGTGATATAATGAGTTAGGATAAGATTATTTACGGGATCTTCGATTATCGTCGCCCCGAAGATCGTGGTTGGGTTAGGGTAATGAACGCGAGTGTTGACCACCACCTCACCCTCACCCCTTTTTAAGCACCGGTGAAAGATGAAAGCCCCTAGCAAAGTTTATTAGTCGGCTTCTTTCTAAGTATTTTGATGTAATTTTTTACCGTGGAGTATCGCTTCTAATGTTAGTTTCAGAAGGAATCCTTAATAATAAAATTTTACTGTCACTATTGAGGACTATTAAAGAGCTGCGGACCTATCGCTTTGTCTCTTAACAGCAAGAAACGTTATCCCGATTTTAAGTAAACGTTTTACTAACATTTCTAAGTACCCGACTGTCTATTTTGTTGCCGGTAGTCGCGTACGAGCTTACTGTCGACAACACTACACTACATATAGCAGCTTTTAATTTAAATTATAAATTACAGATTATCATAGTAATATTCAATATATATTCAATATGTTAAGCCAATTGCTTAAAATCTAGTAGGTTGTTGCTTTCAGTTGTTCTCTTTGCTGGGTGTCCCTTTTTTGCGAGATTAGCTGGGAGCCAACAAGCCAAACTATTTGTATTCATCAGGCTGTCGCTGCTGGGGATTTGCCCCATTCTGTTCGGACATGTTCATCCATTAGGCACTCCATTAAACGTACGCGTAACTGGCTGCTGTTCCAAAGTGCTATTCCACTGGCTTAAAACTGGCCCTAAAACCACAACTTTGCATCGTTCGCTCCGCATTTAACATTTCGCCATCAGCTTTTATTTACTCCACTCTTTGAACATTTTGAATTTGAATCTATAAATTTTAAATTACTTGAATGTAGTAAAATCTTTGCAGAGCTGAGCAAAAGCGCATCGGCATTTTCGTTTTGTCACCCGACTCAAACGACTTGACCACTGTCTGACCATCATCTAACATACAGTTCCCGGCTCCCAGCATATTCACCCACATTTCTCTAGCTTGTGTGAGTATGTAACTGCATTCACCCCTTTTCACACTAGTTTTATATAGCACTTAAAGCGAAGCTTGGTTTTTTATATATATACTTTATTTTAAACCCACTTTTGGAGTGCACTGCAAGTTTTGAGATTTATAGCATTCAAGCCATAACAAGTAAAGTCTTCCAAGATACGAAACTAGTGACTAATCATAGTTTAGTTTGAGTACTTTATAAAAGTTCTAAATAATAAATAAAATAATAAGACTGTATTTACATTACTTAGAGATCGATCTGCTGAATGATAAGAAATTCGTTTTATTACAGACGACATTCGAGTTGGGCCATCATTGTGAAATATGTGAACGGGCAACGGCAAAAGGAAGCAATGCTGAGGTATTCTGCACTTGGTCAGCTTTAACAGACAACAGGCAGAAGACAGATGCATCCATCTTTTATCTATTAGGGTATGTAAGCTTTCAATTAAGTTTTATGAAAAGATACACTCAGAAATAAATCTAAAGGAAAAATAAATAATTGCTATAAAATTAAACGTTTCGACTTGAGACTGCCATGAAAGTATATGTGACTGAGTAGTCTTACTAGTGACTAACTGATAGGAAATTGAGCCAAGAGCCAAGGCAAGACCAGCTAGCCGTAGGGAAATTATGAGCCAATCGATATTATGGCGAATAAAATAAGAATGGCGAAAACTATGCGGAAATACAGCATTGAACAGACGCACACCCAACACACATACGCATACACACATATGTATATACATCGATATACTACACACACTTCGCGGCTCACAAATTGGCAGCGGGTATTTTTTTTGATTAAGCATTCCCCAGATACGAATTAAATCAATAACTTTCGGCAGAGCGACAGGCAGGCAGGCAAATGCTAAGCGGCCCTACGAATTGAGCTGGTTTCGGTTTGGCAGCTTGCCTGCTGGCAAACAAATTGAATTCAAAACTTTGGGCATGGTAAGGCCCGACAGAAAAAGGTTAGACGGAGTTTTAGCATTTTTGGACAAATATATTAAGTGGTAGGGAGAGATAGAAACAGAACGAGAGTGAGAAACAGGAAAAATTTGGGTACTGTGTACCAATAAAGGTAATGAAACGAATGAATGCCACTCAAGTGGCAGTGCTTCAGGTGCAAGTGCAACTTGCGACTCCCCATTGGCCACTGGCCAGTGGTCAGCCGGGCTGCAAATCGAGTGCAAATTGAGTCGCCAGTGGAAAATTAACTGCTCGACCGCATGCAGTGGAAAGAAAGCCTTGTCCGATTTATAGCCCGGATAATGCAGGCGACTTACGCGTGCAAAAATTATGCAGCCACTGCATTAAATAAGCGCACATTATATGTATGTATATATATACGAACCTGGCACCAGCAGGACACCAACCCAACTTTACCTCAACTCTGCTCCAGCCTTGGCCAAATGCATTAAATGCCGAACATATGGCATCAATTTGTAACCAAAATGTAGCTGAAGCCGCACCAGAGCAGATCAGATAGCATCGAAACGAGTATTCATAAAGAACACGGAGCGTAGGGTAAAGCCCTTCAAATTGTGTGTGTGTGTTGGGTGTGCGATTGCAAATCCCTGTGTAGTGCAAGTGCCCGCTTAGCTAGCTTTGTGCTGAATTAAACATTCGATATGTTTGCAAAAAGTACTTATTATCGATGTTCAGCATTATTAATAAAGAACTAAAAATTATATAATGACGACAATTTGTTAAAATTGGACTACTCTCTGATATAGCGTATAAGAAACAAATGTTGCAGTATTTCATAATCTCGTCTTAAATTCATCTTTATATGGAGCATTGATAATGTACTTTAAGCTAATTGAATGAAAACGCTATAAAAAGATTTAGCTTACACTAGGCTTACACTTATTATTATTTTGAGGGAAATTCAAAATTCTGAAATTAAGTATTAAAATGCTATATTTGCCATCTCAATAATTATTGACATATATGTTTTTGCTATGTGTGTTTTTATTTATTACACTGAAAGATTAAAATTTGTTCGTTCTAATAAGTAAAATTATTGTATTTGTATAACTTATATAATTTGCAGCACTAGCTGATTTATTGCTATCGACAAGACAAAATTATATTTAAGTATTCAATATTGTCACTTGTGTTCATGTGCACTCAAATAAGTAGCTTTATCAATCACTGCAATAAGTTCAGCACTTACATTTGCACTCGTCTATTACAAAAACAACGAGAGAAATAGGAACGAAATGTGAAAATGCGATTAAAGCAAAGTGTTGTAAGAAACTGATGGACCGGTTAGCGTTCTGGGCTCTTCAAGGCAAATATGACACGACATGGATGTAGACCCAAAGCGCCCTGTTCCGGTCATGTACTATAACGTAATATAATGCTGGCAAAACGCGCTTTCAACGCGAGAAAGAGAGAGCGAGAGAGACAGATGGAGACAGAGTGTGTAAAAGTGAGTCAAACAGTTGTGTGCATATCGATGGGGTCAAAGTTTGGACAGGTCAGTGAGCGCACTGCTTGAGTGTGACTGCTTCTGTTCAACACGTCCAAAATTTTATGGTGTCGCTTACAGGCATCGAACGGGCAAAAGTAGACTGCAAATAATTGAGCCTGGGGAGCCAGCAAAGACTGGGCAAGCTTGTGGGGGCAAGTTGAAGCCAAATTCGTGTGGCCACTCAAATAACGCAGCTTTCGGAATATGGCAAAAGGGCCCGCAACAAAATGTAGTCGTAGAAAGTGGCCTGAATACGACTATAGGCTTCAAGGGGAGACCCAAATCCAGAGGTCGCAATCAGAGAAGCGAGACGCAGGTGCGGTGCGCTGAGGGACAGAGACAGAGACAGCGACAGAGACTGAGACAGTGATATGACCAGTGTGATTGCCGCTGGTCAATTGAAACGGTTCAAAGAACGTTGGCAACGTGAGTAATTCCCCTTGCCACGTAGCGTTTGGGTAACTCCTGCCCCTTTTTATTGACGCGCCCATATAAATTTCACTTTGGCAAATGGTTTTTATTGGCAACAGCGACTGGCAACACACCACATCGTACCAAAGTACGGCACAGACACAGCGTCGAGTTCGATTGCCGCCAATTGCCGCTCAACCGCCGACCCGGCTCAAAAAGGTTAAATTTGGAAAATTGGTACGTGATTGGATTCAAAGCGCAAAATAAGTGCGTCAGTTGGTTCGATGGGGGTCACCCATTTTACTTATGAAATGAAAAAAAAGAAAACAAATAAAATAAAATCAAAAACAAAATGAAAATAACAAGAGAGAAAATAATTTCATATAAAGGCGTACGGCAAATACTCTAGCATTTCGATGTAGAGACAGAGGGTGTGATAAACTGATTGAGAACGAAGAGAGAGAGAGAGAGAGAGAGTGAGATGCAGAGAGAAAGAGATTGCTAAGGATTAATTGAGTATTCAATAATTGTATTGAATTTGAAGTTAAAGATTCCATATACCGATTATGATAAAACAATATTCATAACTCACTTGAACTAATAATAGTCTTAGAATGTCTAACCTATGTGTAACAGATTTGGTCAATGTGGTATATATGTGAAAAGTATATTTCTCGAGAACTTAGTTGTGCACGTTGATAGGATTTTTCGTATCTGGATAAAAAAATAAGGCTGGATGGTAATAAAGGGGTGAAATGAAGGCATATCTTGAGGCTGGTAAGACTTTTGTGCTTTGTACACATCTCTGTGAGAAGAGAATTGTAGCATATTTTTTTTTTTGGCACGCCGGTCGCACGATTTGCAATAAGAAATTTGTGAGTGTTTTTTTTTGTGGTTTGAAAAATTAGAACTTTTGCCAACAGCAAGCAGCTAAACGATGACGAGCACATGGCAAATGCCCAAGTATTACACACAACCACTCAAACATACACACATATATGGATATGGTTATGTTTGTGCTTGGGCCAGCATAGTTTGTGGTTGATGGCCTAGCCATTTGTTTTTTTGGCCAACACAAATAAAAAAGAGGAGCGCAAAGCCAAAGTCAGCTAATAACTGGGCAATAGCCCTGACAGCGGCATGTTGTCAACATGTTTGCCTATCAACTGTGGCTGGGCCACCAGCGGTTGTCAACATTACGTATGAGTAATATGTCAACATAAATTTTGCACAGCTAGCTGTAAGTGTAACTGCAAATTTGAAAAAACAAAGCGAATTTGCGGCATTTCAAATATATATGAGTGATGTATACTAGTTTAACTGAACTATACTGTTCTGTCCTGTTAATCAAATTTGTATTTATAGATTATCTTTACATATTTTTTAATCAGCTGTTCCAAATTTATTCTCGAGTATTATTGTTAAGAAGAAGAAAGAGGAACAATTATATAAAAATATATACTAAAGAGTCACACTTCCAAAATTTTGATTTTCAAAATTAGCTGTCATACATATTCAACCAGCATAAAATAGATCATTTTCGTTTTTTATTTTCTATACGATGAAGTGATAAATAAATTCATAATCGTAAACACAAAAATGGCGTTTTCGACCTAAAAATCTAATCTTTACGGTTCATTCTGATCACATTGTGAAAGCAACTTCTTCTTGTAAATAATCTGCACTTTATTTATGGATTCGTTGCACACCGTTCATAAATTTAATATTCTGCGGTCAGCGTGCCTTATCAAATCAAACTGCTTATCTATTTATTTGTGGACTAGCTGTATCTCTAGTATATTGCTGACCACAATTCAACCGCAATTTGGTTTAAGAAGCATTCTGATAAAATCCATTGGCAATTGTTAGTTGTCAGCAGTCGCGTTTCAGAGCTTTGACAACATTTTTTATTGCTTTTGATTAAAAAGTCATCATAATATTTTCGCTGTCATTATATCAATACATTTACACATGCGTACATACATACATACAATTATCAAGTAGATATCATGCATTTAACATGTTATTTTTGACTATGCTGCGGGCATTTGGCAATTTACAGATTTTGTTTTTGTTTTTCTTTGATGTCGTTTTCATTAAATTTATACCCCGCACGCGTAAACATGAATTAAAAGGGCTTAGCAGAAACGCATTCATCTAGGCACGCGTAAAATATTTCCATAATCCTATTAACATTACGCTATTTTTTTTGTTCCTTAAGGCATGATGTGTTGTCGCAAAGTTTTCGAATTGGTATATGAAAGAATAGTGGCATTAATTGACACATTCATTAAATACTTCAATTAAGTCCCCTATTATATTTAATTAATGATACTTCAAATCGATTAAAATAAATAAATAACAATTACTAGGGTAGCACTTAGCCGCACTACATGTTTGTATCTTTAAACTTGTTTACATTTTTCGTAACTAATGTTATAATTAATTGGCGCACACTTTGTGGTTGAGAATGCTGCCGTGGCTTCTACATCAATTATGAATGCCATTTAAAAACAATAGCAAGAAATTTAAAATGTATTTGAGTATTTCAAACACACAATTGCCCCTAATTTGATGCGACAATTAAATGAAGGCAATCAAGTTAAAAACAATTCATTATCTATATACACAAAAACTATTAATCGAATGGTGTGTTGGACGTCAATTGATATTTGAATATATATCCAGACGCATTGAAGTGGTATCAGCCCGAGATAATTTTTTCCTATGCTCTGATCTCATTCAAAATGGGTAAAAAGGGTTAAATGGCTTTATGCAAAGGTATGTAACAGGCAGAAGTAAGCATCTTCAACGCCATAAAGTGTATATATTCTAAATCAGTCTGTCCATCCCTCTGTCTGTCTGTCACGCACACATCCCGGTTATTTTATAATATCGATAAGTGCCTTCGATTCGCGAATATCGGTACATTGCAATAAACGTAATAAAACACATTGACATATTATTGCTCAACTGGACAAATTTCATTAAAATCTCATGGGAAACACACAAGTTATAGTACTTATAAATATATTTTCATATTAATCTTATTACAATCAGCAGGCGTAAGTATTTTCTGTATGCATAAATATGTGCGTGCATGTGCGAAAAAAAGGGATGGCATTATAATCGACGCGAGCGTAAATATGTTTATGTTTATTCAGCAGAGGACTCTTATCTCCGACTGCGTTTATACACACACCCATACATATGTATGTATGTATACGCAATGGTTTGTCGCAAGCTTGTCATTTCAGTTCGGGCTAGTGAATAATAATATAAGCTGCCTTAGTTTATATTTACTCTTCAGTATCGTTGTCTTCCATAAGAAAAGAGAGCACTTGAACACCTGCTTACATTTGGGTGTGGAAAACTTTTTACAGGGAAATTTGGCAGTAACATTAGAATATATTTAATGGATGGGGACCGGGTAAGCTTACTCGACCACAGCATTCTTTTACTAGTTTTACTTTTGAAGAGTGCAACTGAATGGCAAGAGTGAGGGGGCTGGGCTTGGAGTTGCTTGTGTGGGTGGTGCTTGCAGGGCTAGCCAAGACAAATGTTTCCAATTACAATTTGAATGTATTTCGTTGGGCAAGGTGAGATTGGGCATGGCTATGGTTACACCAACTATATTCATTGGAAGCTGTGTACGTTTTAAATTTCTCGGCTAATGGCTAGAAATACCTCTAAGATGCGACAGATCAGATTTGGAGCTTGTTTAATCTCTGTTGGGGCTATTTGAGTGTGATGAAAGGCTCGCTGGCGCTGTCAACAGTGATCCAGTCCTGACACACTCATTCGCCATCTCGTTAACTGGCTGGAGGTACCCAGATGATTGCGATTGAGTGGTGTCGTACTAGATTTAAAATTGACATCGTGCTGAAGTTAAGTTTGCTATTGATGGGGGGGGTTATGTGCCATGTCTTAATGACAGCTGCCGACATAGATTGATACGTTTCTTGACATTTACGCCAAGTTATGCAAATGCTTAGTCTTTGCTTAACTATTTTATGTATTATATTTTCACTTGATTTAAAGAAAATCTTTCTTACAAATTTTTTGTAACATATATAACTCTCTAATTCTCTAATATCAATGTAATTGTATCTAATACAGTGCTTGGATTAAGTGCTGTAGCATAAATCAATTTTCATCAGTGGTAGCAGCAGAAGCAGTCCAGCTCTATTTTGAATATTTTTGCATGGTGATGATTATGGGAGGGCGGCATACTTTTTGGGAGCGCAGCTGGCTTTTGAAGTGCTCTTTCATAAAACATCATTAAATCAGCGCAAGAGCTCACAATTTCAATCCACTGGTAACTGTTAACTGTTAACTGTTCACCGGTAACAACAAGAGTAACAGCAACCAGACTAGAGCTTAGCACTCTGAGCATTACAAATTACAAGTTTGCTGTCTGTCAGAAAATCGCAGCTCTTGGAGCTTAGAGCGGTGTGCAGCACAAAAAGCAGCTCGCAAAACTTTGACGAGTGCAAAAAGAGTGCATATAAAAAATCAGCTAGTAAATGGGGAGGCGAGGCAAGTAGGTGGGCGCCAGTGAAGGCCGGCTTGGAAGAGTGCGCTGGCAACAATTGCAATCTGTAGCGTTTTCAACAGCGCTTAATGTTGCCTACAACCGCAATGTCAGCCATTTATCATTCACCAGAGCTGCAGCATGGGCTGACCCAAAGGCGGAGATGGGATCAGCGAGGCAGGAGGCTAGGACGGATGGACAGTCTGACGGAATGACAGCGGAATGGAGGCAAAAAAAAAAAAAACTAAATTGACCTAACGAAACTGTTTCAGTACGCCGACAGCAGCAGCAGGAATACGATTAAGTATGAGCTATGCTCTTGGGAGGCAAATCAAATTGCTTACCAACTAGAGTTATATTTTATTTGCATTTCTCTCTTATAAGTTGCATTCTTGTGAACGCATTTGCCTGGCTGTTGAGCACTTACCTGAAGCGAGATAACAAATTGTATGCTGTCTATGAAAGTTAACCTGAAATGAGTTGAGTGCAAGACACAGAGAGAGAGAGAGAGAGAGAGAAATAGTTGAGTTGAAAAATCTATTAAATGGAGTATCATATTTGGTTTATTGTGCCTTGTTCAAAATAACACACGATTGAAAATTGTATTGAAAAAGGAATTAACAATAAAACACTTTTCAAATGTAAAAGTAAGTTTCTGCTAAATGTTTTTGAATACGTGCAATCTAAACCTAAATAACCATTGAAAGCCACATGAAGTGCAATGTAAACGTTGTCGTCATAAAAAAAGTATAATTTGTTTAATTCAATTCAAATCATACAATTCACTCACTTAGCATTTCCCCTACAATTGTAGCCATCAGATTGATCGTTATTTAAATTACGCTCAAACGCACATATTTTAAATAAATGAGTGGACTGTCAAAAAGCAAACAGCTTTGTGGCAATTTAATTTGCTTTAAGCCACCAGAATTCAGGTTTGAATGACATTATCCCCTTGTGAACACTGTGCATGTGTGTTTGAACTTCGAATGAGCAGAATGCAATTTACTGATTAATTTAAGCGCTCAGGTAATGCATAAATTAATGTTTAATAACAGTTGCAGGCTACCAATTTGACTCTGGGCAGTACCGACAATTGCCAGCTAGTTGCAGGCATCCGACATAAGGAATGTGTTATTTACGTACATAGTCACACTCAAACACACACACACACACACACACACACACACACAGACACACTCGCACATGCACATAAATTGGTTCGCACTTAGCTAGATGACCGTAACAATATGCTTGTGGATTTGAAATTATTTGATGGAACGCTGCTCTAAAATGCATACACACATCTATATATGGCCATCTATATATGACCACCACAGCACAACAGTTATTTATGTATGTGTGTGTGTGTGTGTCTGTGGCCATATACCCTGTTGTCAAACAAAGGGCTAAGAAGTGTACTATTATTCGATTTCATACAGATTAAATATTCTTATCTAAGAACAGCAGTAGTCATTTTAGTTCTGCCCTAAAAACTAGATGAGTCTCATGTCTCATGTAAGTTTTGAAAATGCGATATTAAAAAATACACAGCCTGATTGAAAATGGGGTCTTTAAGGTTGTGCGGATGATTTTTGTTCGATTTGGAATACATTTTTCTTTTTTATTACAGACCAGATAGAATATTAATGTATATATGTGAGAAATGTCATTTGATCGAGATGCTTATAGCCCGATTACAGGCTGAGTACCGGTCGAGCACTCTCGCCAAGAGCTCTCTTACTTGTGGTCTTTATCTGCATGGGTGTTAAATCAGTTAGCTTAGGGCTGCCATAAAGCCATTGGCAAATGCTGCATTACGATCTATGACTATTGTTAGTTGTTGTCGCCTAATTTGCTGCCAATGCATTTGCATTGTTTTATTTATGAGCATGTTTGGAACTACAAATGATTGCCTATAGTTTGCCAGCTGAATCGTCAGTCTTAGTCAAGTTGCTATGCATTAAATAGCACTCAACCCCCCACTTACTCAGACAAACACACATATACATACCCATACCCTTATGTTGTATGTGCTAATTGTGTTGGAATCGTAAATTAATTGATGTTTTGAAACGATAGTTGGCCCCTTGACAAATAGTGAACAAATGGGAACAGTCAAAGTGAGTGCACAAATTATATTCGCTTTATTATGAATGAACGCCAATAATCACACAAATAAATGTTCAATGAAATAAATCAACTATATGCACTATATAGGAAATGAGATATCATGTTATGATTACAAAAAAACTTGTACCACATGATTTGACCATTTTGGGCAGCAAAGGTCACATTAATTCTTCCGAAAAGTTATGATAAAAAAAAATTCCACTCAATTTTAGATTTCTATCGAATTTTTGTATTTAAATTGTTTGAATATTTTCTATTTTATCATATTTGTTTCTATTACAATTTAATATGTTATTGTGTGTCAAATATGGCAACAACAAAAATCGGTTTGATGTTGCCTTACAATGAGAATTCGATGATTTGAGTTGAGTTCAAAGTATGAATACAAATGCTATTCCAGTACATTTCGCTGCAGGGCAAATGATGTTCGTATTTGTCAAGTGTTGAATTTCAAAAGCAGGTTGATATGACAATTTCAAATTATGAAATCGTCAAAATCAAATTTGTGGTATGTAATATTTTGATTACGGCTTTGTGGTTGCCAATTTGATAGAGGAACCAGCAGATAGAAATTGCAAGGTAATGAGAGGATATGAGAACGTTGTATAAATTGTGCTTATATATTATTTAGCTAACTAACAGAAACTGGCCACGCTCAGTGTTGGCGTATTAGCCTATTGCTGTTGCGGTTAAAAAAAAAAACAAAAATGGCGAAACATTTTCAATGAAATCAAACAAAATGTCATTGCAAATAAAAATGTTGCTGCTAATTATTGTTTGAGGCTTTTGTTATGCTGCGAGTTGTTGGTTTTATTGCGTATTGCGGTTTTTTGCGGGATTTTCTTTGCCCTTATCGACTTCAAATGCTCGACATTTAATGCCACTTAATTAATAACAACAGTTTTACTGTTTTTTCTCTTTTTTTCTGCCTCTTTTATTTGTTTGATCATATCATTTTTAAGGGCATTTCACTGTTGTGTTTTATTTATTTGCTGTGTAATTGTAATTTATTTGTTGGCCCTAAAGTATTAAATGCCAAAATAAAAAAACTGGACCACAACTCGGTATGTGAGTGTGTGTGCACGAGAGGCTCAGTGTCCATCACACAATGACCATTATCGGGTCAAAAAAGAGCTTAATGAAAAACAGTTAAAATCGTTTCCAGTTTCTGAGCTGAACCGTTTTTTCTTAGTTAAAAAAAGGGCAATATTAATTATCATTGATTGTTATTATAACCCTGTTACAAGCTGTTAGCCCCAATTAAGTAAAAATTATTTTATATATGAAGGGAGGGTCTTCAGATTTAAAGGAAACCCACGGCTTAGAATTGAATATATTTTAGAGTCTATGAAAATGTATTATGTTATGGTTAGTATGAAGCTGCGTAAATGCAAACTTGTTTAGAAGAAATTTTGCTGTGAAAACATTTTATTGCCAGTACGCACAGTGATTTTTTCGTGGATGTTGCTTGACGTTGCCACTTCGATAAAAATTTTGTTTATAGTGTGGAAGAAACATACATTTTTATTGCTGAAAACTTTTCTGAGTTTACACACAAGAAATAGTTGGACTCTCTGTGCATTAAGCCTGGCACCCAATACCCAATACCAATACCAATCCACAAGCAACCCTCACACTTCTCCCGTCCCGTCTCACAAATGCTTAGGGCAATTGCAAATCCCAATCAAACATTCAAAGCATAGCAAAAGCAAAGCCAAAAAGAAAATTCCGCTGCTAGGCTTGGCGTACAAAGTACACAATAAATTTGCATGCCAGACACACGTTTATGAATAGAAATTGTTAGCACAATAACATATACACATAGAGCCATCTAGCAGTGTAGGGTGAGAGAGATAGATAGAGAGAGAGAGATAGAGAGAGAGAGAGAGAGAGAGAGAGAGAGAGTGAGCTAGGCATACATATGCATAATGCCTAATAATCCGCGCATTGTAATATCTGTATTATATGGCATTCGGCAAGAAGACGCGTGGGTGGTAAGGGGAGGCGATTCGACGCTTGTTGCCGACATTTGCAACTGTGCATGAATGTCATTATGTGGAACGGACAGCTACGATTTGCCACTAAAACCTCTAAAAACACCCTCTACTCCCTGGCAATAGTACAATTCACAATGCCTCACACTGAGTGTAAATATTATATAAAAATTGCAGCTTAATCACGCCCGAGCATGTGCATCTGAATGTGGCACTGCCAAAGTGCCTTCAACTGCAGCTGGCAGCTGGAATCCAGCTAGCGCGTGTGTGCTCATGGTATGTGCACCCGTATGACGCCTGCCAGGCTGGCTGCGACAAGTGTCGCTGTTGCCGTTGCTATTGCTGTCTTTGTTGCTGTCTCTGTCTCTGTCTCTGTCTGTGTCTATTTGGCTGTTCCTAACGCTTGCCACTTCTGTGGCGGCTTTGGCAGTGCTCCACATGGACGCTGCATTATTTGTGCTCATGTGTGGCATGGCCTCTCTGTTGCTATTTTGGCTGCCTCGCTGGCTTTTATGCCAGCAGATTTGGGTTAAAAGTAGCTACCCTTCTGCATTTAATAGCTGTTCAGCCATCGTCATCGCTGGCTTCCAAATCTGAATTTGCATCTGCAACTGAATCGGCATCGGCATCGGCATCTACATCGGCGGCTGCAACGGCATGCATATTTTGTGGATACGTTTCTCGGTGTATTTTGGCCTTGCCTTTCTCACTTTGTTGTGCCAATTGAGTTGTTGGCCCACTCTTCGGATTTCAATATGCATAATTCGACGGTGCTTTTGTGTGGGCGACGTTAAGCCCAAGACTACATCTTATATTATTATTAGTATCATCGTTGTTGCATAACTTAACTTAATTAAGATTTGCAACGAAAACCTAGTCTCGATGTCTGAATTACTCAGACCACTCAAAAGAGCTTTGAATCAGCCTTATATCTAACTCAAACTTATTATATCAGCGAATTGAATCGATAGACTTGGATCCATATTAGGCCATAATTAATGCGTGTATACATATATAATGAGTGTAGGTTTAGTTAAAATGTACCGCTGCTTATTCGATTATACTCAAATTAAGCACGAATTCAATTGAAAAATACCCTGGAATATTGCGGTATTGATTATTTCAAACCTAAATTTGGGATGAGCCGTGAAAATACTTGCAGTGTGCTGAATTCGATACTTAACAGTCGTAACTTTTGCTGGCCAGTTGAAAAGTGTCGTAAACATTCTGTCAATTTACCAAGAGCTGCTGCCGCCAACTAGCTCCTGTCTGCTTGCCATATTAATTATCCACTACACTATACTTTGTTGTAAATTTGCAATGCTACTAACGGCATTGACGTCTGCGTTTACGTCCTTGTGCGCGTTCTGGTTCTCTCGACCACTCCTCATCCTTATCCTCATCCTTATTCGCATCGTTCTCATCGTCTCGAGTGCCGCAGCGACCATTAAATATTTAACGCCTGCCAAAACACTAATGACAAACACTAAAACTCGACACTAAATTTGAAAGGCCTTAAAATTTAATTTAAGCATCCATTAAGCGGCGCCTTAACAATGGCGCTGCCACTGCTGTATGCTGTCGCTGTTGGTGCTGACTCTGGGACAATGTGGCGTATGCGCAATCGCAAAATAAACGCAACATAAAATCAAGAAATGCCAAATAAATTTGCAACTTTAAGCTGTTGCTGTCCCATCTCAACTCGCACTAGTTCTTGCAATGGGTGCGGACTGGCATGGGTGAAGGAAGAAGTCGTCAGTATACCAAACCTGCCACACTTTTCTTTCAAAGGCAATGCGAGCGCGCCTTGTTCTAACAAGAAAATGGAGGCATGACATAGGTGAAAGTGCAGAGTGATAAGGTAGCGATACAAGCGCCAGCAGCAACCAACAGCCATACAATTTTAATCACATTAAGTTCACACAGTAGACGTCTACGGGTGTGTGAGTGGGGCGGCAATTTGCTAACCGCTTACTGGCATCGCCCCACTGTACTCGTTATGTGTGTCTGTGTGTATGTGTGTGTATGTTTGAGTGTATGGTGTGTGTTTGTAATGAATATTTGCAAGTTGTGCCTCGATTTTCGCTGCAAACACAGTGCAAACAAACTTAAAAACTGTAGCGCACTCAGGCAACATAAATACCTGAGTAGCAACCAACAACAACAACAAGCAGCACTGCTCTCTTTTCTTCTCATCTGGTTTTTTTAAATTTATTTGCTTAAGTGACTTTGTGAACGTTAGCGTACCCACATATGGGGGGGCGTGGTGAGGCGTGGCATGCATATTGAAACAAAGTAACTGATATTGCGTATACGCAGCGTGACAGAAGGGGCGTGAGTGGGAGCAATGTGATATGGCTGCGAATCATTAGCCAAGGCAGCAAATCAATATAAAAAGAGAATAGAGCGTCAATCTTTCAAGCCACCTTAGGCTTGGGCGCAAACAATTAACTGATTGCCTCAGTGCCTTTTTAACCAAACGACAAAAAAAGCCGGCGGTATTGCAAGCCCACAAAATATATATATTTAAGAAACGCATCGGTTCGGGTGTAATCGATGACGTGTTACCAGTTTAACAGCAGTTTGGCTCGACTTTTGATAGTATGTACGTAACTACTTTTCAAAAATGCTTTTAGATCCATAACTGAATACGAATCGAAATAAATCCACATGATTATTGAAAAAAAATATATGTGGCCATGGTGATGTCTGATAAAGTGTTTTATATAGTTTAAAGAGCAAAGTTTTGCAATTGAAATCTGTTCAGTTGTTGCTTTCATTTCCCTTAAATGGCCTTGGCTTAAAAACGTATAAATTTTGCGACGACTATTATTCCCAATCGAATTGTACGCAAATTATATAAAATTGCCAGCGTTAACACAATGAGGCACAAATGGCATACAAAAAAAAGGCGAGTAATAATAAGATTGAAGAAAACAACGAATATTCAACGCCCTTGTCGGCTTAATCAATGTGAGCCAGATATATAATTCTGATTACAATGATCAGAATTTAAACTCAAATTAAGATGATTAAATTGGGCTTGTATAAAGCAACATTCGATCCAATGAACTCCCTTAGGATATAGGATATTATCTCACTTGATATTCAAAATTATTAGGACGGACTCAAATAGACTTGTCTTTGCGTTTGGCATTAACAATATGTTTAAAGACGTTTTCATTAATATATTGCACAGCTTGTGACAACATCATAATACCCTCGGCAAGGGAATTCAAAGGGAATCGGAGAGGGGAAGAGAAAACCAAAAACGAACAGCTGCTGTCGATTTCAATGAGATTTTCCAAGCAACTACATCGCTTAAGATGCGACATTTTTCAAGACACGCTTTCCGTCCGTACCCAAAGCTTTGATTAGCATTTTTTGTTGTTGTTGTTGCTACTACTGCTGCAGAGATACTAATTAAAATAAATCTAAATTGCTCGTTTTGCGGCAGTCAACGTAATGACTTTTATGTGCATGCCTAAGCTAGCAATTATCCACAGCAGCCAAAGATTAAATCGTTACAGCAGCAACAACAACAACAATAATATACGAATGCAACAGAAGCAACAAAAGGACGACAGCCGACGACTGCCAGCCCCAAAAAATCCACATTATTGATATAGGGCTGTATGGTAAAAGGCCGCAGCCAAGGCCTGAGCAGAAACCGGTGAATAGGAAGCCACCCACCCACAAAGGCTTAAGAAATACAAAAATCACAAGGCACTGGAGATAGTGAAGGCGGCAGAGGGGCAAGTAGCAGGAGGCAGCAGGAAGCTGGCAGCTGGTAGCGAAAAGTATTTAAGTGAGGCATAAGGAAATAATTGTAAACATGAAAAGAACTGATACCATGAGAGATAGGTCATGTTCTATAAAAAATCGTAGTGTGAGTAGGGAAAGTACAGAAAATCAATATAACTCAGAGAATCCTGTTTTTTTTTTAATTTATGAATGTTTTTGAAAAAAAAATAGCACATTTAGTTCTGTAATTATTGTTTTTGCTTCCAAAAATATTTTACTGGTTTGACTAACGAATGAAAACTTAACATTTTACTTTGATTTTAGTGCTGCATAGTTATCTTAATAAGGGGACACATTACCGAAAATCAAAACAACTCAGAGAGTATTTTATTTTCCTAATTTATAAATGTTTAAGAAGAATATTTATTTCTTTGATTTTTGATTTTGGTTCCTACAATATTTTTTATTTGAATAAGGAATAAAAACTATAAATTTGATTTTGTCTTTAGTGTTTTCATAATGCATTTAAAATCATCGCTCAATCGATAATAAAAGTAAAATATGTAATGATGTGAATGTGTACCTATGAAATTATATTTATGCGTAATATTAAATTTAATATTCTTTTTGTATAATTATGTTATTCCTTTGGGTTGTTTGATACATTAGCTTGATTCTCATTTTTAAGCATATCAGTAGGTACAGGGCTTTAAGCCTTGGCCCATTCAACTGATTAAAGCACTAGCAAATCTTATTTTATTTAATGGATTTAGTATATTTGAAGCCAATCTGCACTGTATGTCTTTTGAGGCTTTCAGTCTGAAAATGCTCGTGCTTGTATGACAAATAACTCCTTTGCTCAACAAGCAAACCACAGGGCAAAGTAAAAAATAAAACGACTATGTTTGTCAGCAAAAGGGCAACACAACAAAAAAGAAAAAAAAAAAAACAGAAAATACGAAAAATATTGTGAAAATGGAAAAAGTGAAATGTCAAGCGAAACGAAGGCAAGCGTAAAGATGAAGCTAAAAGATGTGGTAGTATAAAAGGCAAAGCTATTCCCAAAGGCAAAAGTAGGAGAACTTTACACTGTTCAAAGTCACATGGAAAATCATAAATTTGAAGTACACACACCAGCACTCACAGCTGGGGCACAACAAAAGACGTGATCTGCGTGTAGAGATGGGGGAGCTGGTACTGCAAGCGAAACCGAACCCGAACTCAAACTACATAAGTGGGTCTGAAGTTTGTAAAGAAATTCAACCGCAAATTCAGCAGCGGAAGCGGCCAAGTCAAATCATTTTTCCACTGCATTAAACGACGACCAGCGACAAACACATCCAACTCACAAGGCCAAAGGACTATATCCTATGTATATATGTGTATTTGTGTGTGTGTACATGTGATATACTTGTGAATGGGCGACATGGTTAAATATGTAGACCACCAAAAAAAGTGGTCAGCCAGCGTCGATGTCCCAAATGATGATGGCCTATCGCCATTGTCTTGGCCTGCCTCTTTTTTTTTTTATTAGAGTGTGGAAATCTTGACGTGAGGCCATTTTTTGAGTGGTCCGCTTTATGATGGCCACTTGTCTGCTTAGCAAATAAAATTAAAAAACTGCCAGGAATAATGTAGCAAGTACTTGACTGGAGGATACCCTGTTTAAAAATCAAATCTTAGTCTTTTGTCAGAGTCGATTTAACAGATTTCTAAAGTGATAGCAGTGAGAGATCAAAATTATGAATTATTCATAAATACAAAGTAGCTGTCCCTATTTAATATATAGATATATAAATAAGGACATAATTAAATAAATGTTTGCTACGTTTTGCACGGTCTACTTTATTTACCTATGGCATACACGTTCTAACTTCTTGATACCCTTTTTACACATTTTTATGGCTATGAGGCGCTGAAAACCTAAAGGACTTGCTCGAGTGCTCGCTGCTGCTCTTCAGTGGTCGTGGGCAAGTGCTTAAAGTTGCAACTTCAACTGTCAGTCGGGCTATTTGCTTGCGGCAAACTCAATTAAACCAGGCCACCGTTCCCCATACTCAGACGTCCCCCCTTCTAGCCGCTCAGCTACGCAGTCCTATGGGACTGCCAACGGGCATTGTTATGCAGCACAAGCAGAAACCCCAACTAAAAGTTGAATGAGCGCAAACAAAATTCCGAGCTGACAATCGCTATTCACTCCCATTGATTGTAATGTGGTCTGACTTGCACGAAATCAGTTTGTAGTGCTGTGCAACGCCAATAAACAGTTGCCACGATGTTTTAAAGGGCTCGTAGAAAAAGTGTCATAAGTTGATACAATAATTTGCCTGACTCGTGTATTCAATTATAATGATATTTTACACACTGCACGAAATCAGTCCGTTAAGTTGTTTTTAAAAACTTTGAAAAACCAAAGAACAGAAACAAATACAGCTTGGAATATCGGTAGCCAAGCCCGATCGTTAGATTAACACAAAAGGCATACACTGCCTGGCTGCTGTATTCAATTTTGAGAATGTTTCTTCGCTAATTCTAGCTTACTGGACACATTCTTTGAATTAATGATGCTTCAGTTCAGTGGCTGCAGTAGACCAGACTTTTATAACACTGGATGCGCCCAATGGGCTGATGTTTCAGAGCAACTGCAAATAGTGCCGAGCCGTATGACAACAAGCAAATAGACGATGCAGTCCAGATGTGAGCCGACTGGCAACAGCCAACAAGAGATGGATTGAGAGATGAGGAATGAATGCTGGGCAATGACGAGCTGGCCATGATAGTTCTGTATGTGTATGTTTGTGGAAATGCAGGCAAATTATTTGCTATAACGTAATTAACATGATTTATAGACGAGCACACAACACACAGTCAACAGCGAGCATCAGTCAAGCGGTCCAGAGAATATGTACATATGTGCCATGTGCGTGAGTGTGCCTCTGTGTGTGTGTGTGTATGTGTGTGTGTGTGTGTGTGTGTCTATTTGTGATGGCGGTGACAGAAACGACTTATATTGACAGCAGAACTGAGAATCCCCATTCGACTCGTTTCGGGGTCAGAGTGGTTCGGCCACATAGATTCGGCATTTATACTGATGTGACAAATATTTGCCTGCGGGCGAGTGTTATCTTATATATATGTGTATATGTGTGTGTGTGTGTGTGTGTCTGCAATTGAGTAATTTATATGATGCAAAGGGGAGTGGTTGCTTGTTGTGTTCGGGCATGCGGCTAACAAGATAAATAAACATGAAGTGCCAAATGAAGAGATTGTAACAAACTTCGAGACATTTGTTGACTCTGAAGCTATATCAGTATAAAAATAAATTGGTTAAAAATGTATACAGGATGTATGTACGTATGATATATATATACAAAAATTCAATAGAATCAAAAGCGGACGTGAAACTGATATTGATTATCATCGTTGGGCAACTGATGTGTGTGCCATTAGTTTGCCCTAAATATAAATTTCGATTATACATCGAATATTATATTAAAATGAATTCACATAGTGGAAAATTTGCAATTGTAACCATATGTATTTCCCTTTTGGCTTTCACTGGGCATTTTGCATATTAAAATACCATCACACAGACACGTTCCTTCCATATTTATAAATAATTAAATATTCGGGGAAATCAATAAACATTTTCTGTACAAGCAAACAACACTGCCAACTGAATGTAAAATGCATAGCCGACTTAAAAAATACTAGCCGAATAGGAGATATTAGACTTATATATCTGGTTTTCAACTGAATTGTGACAGAAAGAGAGAAAGAGGGAGAGAGAGAGAGAGAGACCGAAATAAAATTTTCCGTCAGAAGAAAATATAACAAATTATACAAAGTAATGTTTACCCAAGTGAATAATCATTCATTTCCATATAAGTTTATAAGTATTTCAATTTTTCCTGTTTTGGTTTCGAGTCTATTGGCTGTGCGATCTAATGTCAAATGTCGGCATCTGATCAACTTGCCTGTCGCATTTACTTTGGCTACCAAATAAAGCACGTAGGATGATAATCAGTCGAGAGGGCTCCACTGGGAGATATCATGAACCTAAAGTTTTTACCACCGTTTTTGATAGTCACACCCAAGAGGAGAACTATTTCTTTAAAATTGTTACTTTTATTGCTATCGGTAATTAATTTTTATATATAGTTCGGAAACGAACGAAGATATCGATAATATAACATTAATGAGCTTTCATTTTATCAAACAGACAGATGGGCATAGTCAGTTCGACACGTCTGATCATGAATATATATATTTATAGGGCCGCCGATGCTTCTTTCTGCCTGTTTCAAACTTTTGCAATGCTTTGTTATATTCTTTTTAGCCATTTTCAATTGGTGTAGAGTATAAAAACAAATATTCAAAAGAAAAAAAGAAATCAAACACAAACTGTTACCGAATACATGAGCACATTTCTCGATTTACCCGATTTGTTTGGTGTTCTCGCTCTGCTTTTGAATGTTTCTCTTTTTTTTTTTTCATTCTTGTTGTAACCACTGCAATTAATTTCGAAATAAAAAATTTTTACTTGCCGACGGTCATTTTGTTTTAGCTTCTGCACTTTGTTTGCACTTTCTATTTGTTCTTGTTGCTGCTGTTTTGTTTTATTTTGTTTGGCCCAATTTGAATTCAATTTTTCCAATATGACACACTCGCGTCATGTGATGTGGAAACTAAAACTAATACGGCAGTAGTCTGAATACGTGTGCACATACTTTCCGCACTAACTGTTGGTACAATTCCTCTTGTTGCAGTGACTGTTGGGGCCCAATTGTTACTATTCGTGTTGTTGTTGCCGTTGCACAAATTGCTCAAGCCACATTGTGGCACTCGGCGAGACTGCGGATAATGGAGCGAAAGCACCACAAAAGTTGCCGTACGCCCTGCGGTATGCTAAGATTTATAGCTGCGACTGCTCCAGTCTCATGTTGTTGTTTGTTGTTGGCAAAAACAATTTTCAAAAGTTTGGCTCGTGTGTCTGCAACAGAAACTACATAAAACTAAAATTATCCACGTGCTTTGTTAGTTTTACCAGGCAAAAAACACACACATTTACGAACGCGTATACACGCATACACGCAAAAAGATACGAGTGAAATCTTTTTCAAGACTAATGTAGTTTTGAAGTTTGTGGCGCCACCTGACGGCAACTTTGCGCACAACTGCTATTCTGTTTGTCGCTTTAACTAAATGTATTTAATTTAATTTGCTACTTATGCATATATGCATACAGAGAAGGAGAGAGTGATAAACAGAGAGAGAGAGAGATAGAGAGAGAAAGTAAGAAAAAGAAATGGAGAGAGTTGCCTACTTAACCGACAACATGTTTTATTTTCAGTAAATCTCTGGAAAACTCCATTAAAAGTTAACGCTGTTAAGCATTTTGTGGAGCTCTCTAAATAATGAAATTCTCTGGATCCGTTCAATCGATTCTTTTATGTCTAAGCCCATTTCTTAAGTGCAATTTTTAATTTCAATAATACGTTAGATAGCTAAATAACAAAACGAGGCAGCAATCGATAAATAATGTTATCAATTTGATGCTGCTTTTGTATTTAAGGTAAGCAATTTAAATTTAAATTTATAGATTCAAGTGTGAATAATTCTTAGGAATCTCAATTCAACACTCGATTTTATTTGGATTTTCAGAAGTTTTTGTCTTGTGGACGGATTACGATTTAAGTCACGCGATCGATTGCAGTAAATTACAGTTCGGGGTTGTTTATTAGCCGGGCCTTGTATATTAGACCCAGTAACAAAAATCAGAGCTGTAACACATTTTCAAAAGTTTTTTCACGTATTGTTTGCGTGATTTAATCGTTTCCCTCACATTTCCCATTGTTTTCTTTTTTTTCTGCTCATTTTGCTTATACATATATACGTTGCTGTAATTTAATTACAGCTTTGCATCGCTGACCCTACGCTGTTGGCTATAGGTTGTTCGTTGTTTTGTGGATAATGTCATCAACCACATCAATGGCTCTTTTATTAATTATAAACAACATTAAACTCTGCTTCCCATCAGACCAATTTTCATTGCCAATGTGCAAATATTGAACTAAGGATAGTAAACTTTGATTGCCAAACATATTGTGTTGTAGGTCCCTTTATTTAATTTATTTAGTTTGTTATACTGAGCTCATCAAAAAATAAATGTAAAATAATTACTTATTTGTACAACAGCATTACTCTGAGCGAGAAATGTAGAGTTTAATAAATATCTATTATCTTTAAGATTCTTTATTGTATTTGCTGTAATTAATCGCTTACAGATTATAACAATTTCACTTTGTTCTCACTGCACCTAAAGTAGAATAAATTGAATTCAAAAATGTAATGATTTTATTCCCTAAAATGTTAGTCACCCAATGCATATCACGTTTAATATGCCTGCTCAGTATAGGTCTCCAGGAAACAGGGATTGTAGATAAATCCATCTGTGTTCTTATTAATCATGTGCCGAGATAGCATTGAGCATTACCTAAAATATACAGTTCAACTAGTGAAACTAAACTTTATTACTAACTTAAGTTTGAGCTTCGGTTAGTTAGTTAGCTGGCTCATAATTCTGGCTTATGACGCTGCACAACTTTCCACTTTTTAAAACAGATGTCTGTATGTGAAGTGTGTGCGATCATCAATCAAAGTGCATTCTCTGGACCCCTCTAGTTAAGCGCGGGTAACTACTCTTTAAACAGTAACAAGTCACTGGCTTAAAAGCTATCGATATGCAAAGAGCTTGCGGCTGTGTAGTGCTAGATAAGGAACACGGGAATGCGAGAAGGCAGGCAGCTCTTCATCTTAAGTGAAACCAAAGTATTAAGATACCAACACGGAATGGGGCTCCAGTTGGCTTAAATGTATTAATCTTACACCCACACAAACAAAGAGTACAGTGAAAAGAAGGGGGAGCGCTGGTGTATGAAGTATAGCTTGAATTTAAATTGGAATGGGTGGGGTTAAGGATTATGGGGTGGCTGAGGCGAGGTGTGCAGTCAAACGCCTTGGATATTGATGCCGTGTGCTTTATGTCGATGTCGATGTCGCGGATACTGCAATTTGATGGAACTGTAGTTGCAGCTGCAGCAACAGCAAACGCAACTGGCAGTAGGAAGCGGAAGTGCCGCCTGGTGGTAAACAAAGCCCAGGACATTTCAGCGCCAGCTTACAGCCCCTCGCTCCACTTGCTCCCTGCTGCTGCAGCTACCAGCACTTTGCTAAAGTTTACTTTTTATCTTTTGTGGCACTTGTGCTGAGTGGTAGGGTGGATCGATAGGGTGCGCCCCTTAGTTTGCTCTGCTGGCAACGGGGTCTAAAGATAAATGTGCAACAAATGCAGTTTGTTGAAGTCAATTATTGGATAAGTAGCTTAATTCGGCTTGTGTACGCCTGCCGAGTATTCTTAATTGAATAAGCACGGTAAGAAATTATATATTTGGATCAAAATTTAGACCATGAATTGCTAACTGAAAAAAATCCGTAACATTTTTAGCTAGAAATCCCTTGGTTAAATCATAAAATATTAAAGGAAAGGGATTCTATTTATATATATATATACATATTTATATATATATATATATATACATATATCATTTTATGATTTAACCAAGGGATTTCTAGCTAAAAATCTTGAATAAGCTTTCAGAAATTGCTTTTTTAGCGTGTTTGCTATCTTTTCTCTAGTTGCAGCAAAAGTGTTGAAAAATTTATTCTTTCATTGTTCTATTGTTAGGCTTTGCTTGTCCACAAAGTCTTTCGACGAATCTCACCGAGATCACTTCAAATGCATGTATCTCTCCAGCAAAAAAAACCTTTTAAGTACGAGTACTTTTAACACTCACGAGTGCGGCTCAAAGCGGCTTGTGATCTAAGGTCGACTTACGTCAGTTTTTTATGGGCTAAAAGCAATTCAAAGCAACAAAAACTGCAGCCACTTAGTCATTTCAGACTTAGCCCACGTCCACCAAAGAATTGTCAAAAGTTTTTTATACTGGCAACAGCAAGTTTTTTTTTTTATTGTGAGTATCCCTATTTATGTGTACTTCACACAGCCAACCTATAACGTAATATTTTCTAAACCATACAAAAATATGTAGTATATAATTTCCATATAAATTTAAGACCTTTTCAATGCTTTCCCAAATTATCACAGCTATAATGATTCAAATCTTTAATGTATTTTCCGGTATTTATCAAATTAAATTAAAAGCATTACATTTTTTTTACAAACGTCGTGTATCAGTATTTTTATGCCTCGTTATCGGTTTTTTTTTTGGTTGAATAAAAGCAGACCGAGTCTAAAATAATTTCAATTAACTTGAATAATCGGACTTATTCAAAGAACCATTTTACGCTTATGTAAAAATGAATTGAATTTTATGTATACTTTTCGCAATTTGATTTCTTACACCGGTTTTGAGCTCTTAAGAACAATTGTAAGCAAGCATGTCAGCAATTGTATTCAAGCAATCGCCTTAAAATTGAAAGTTAATCTAAATTATTTTATATATAGTATATTATATTTTAAATAAATAAAAATGCCTTTTGGTGTTCTGTAAAAAATATGAACAGAAGAGTGCTCCGTCGATGACATCCATAGAGATACTTTTTACTAAGTGGATTAGCGCATCGATGATAACTTGAATAAAAAGCTACAAGCAAAATTATGTGCTCAATATTATATTATATATATATTACCAGCTTCACTGGCTTTTTTGCTTTTTTGCTTTTCGAATGTTTTGGATCACTATGCCTTTTTGGCTATTCAAGTGCAGCTCATTAAATGTATTTCCACGAAAACTATTCACGGCTGTATTGATAAAGCAAAGTGAATTAATTCAATATTTGGCCGCATAAATTACATGCGAACGAAATGAAATGAGTGCAGCGATAAATCTTATTTATTTATTTATACATATGTATGTTTCTACATATATATACGACTGCTTACCTGGTCCCGCCCCTCTGTCCATCTGTCTGTCTTGGCTAACTATGATGAAATATTACTTCAAATGGCGTGCATTTCATTTGGCCATAATAGAAACAAAAAAAGAGGAATGAAATTGCAATCAATTTAGGCGGACTGAATGAACTGTATATATACATATATGTGTATATATAGATGTATATACATATATGTGTATATATAGATATATATACATATATATTGCGACATAATAAAAATACAAATAAAGCTCAATTAGATGTACATATATCAATTTCGATTTAGTTCCATAGTTCATCAAGTCGACAGCGCCTTATTTTTGCTTTGTTTTACATCGTCGCTCACAATGCTAATACCCTTTAAGCCGCAGCCAACATCAGGGTATACCCGACTTACGTATCTATACAAATTGTAAATATATTTATTGATATCAACTGTCTCCAATTTGATTTCGTATTATGCAGCTGCATTAGTCAGATAGTACTTTGGCTTGTATACTTTGCTTTGCTTTGGCTTTTTCGTTGGGACTGTTGAATTATTGATATATGTGTGCTATGTGTTCTGTGTGTGTGTTTGGGTGTCTATATATATATATATATATATATATATATATATATATGTGAAATTGTGTGTGCTTATAGGTTTGCGAGGTTTCCAGTTGTGAGTGTCCTGCATATTTCATAATGTATTTCTGCGCCCACACAACGCCCCCTGCCAGTTACATCTTCATCTTTTCGCTCTTGACTACTGACACCCCCAGTCACTTTGCCCTTTCCTGCCCGTATTTCCTGATACTGACGCCTGTTTAGGCATATGAAACATAATAAATTCCTGCTCAATTTCCGTTAGTGGATTATGCTATATAACACACTTTGGCCCAGAGTTTTTAGCATAATAAAGTAGCTCAATGTAAAAAGGGCTGCGAGCTGTGAATTGTGGATAGCCGCGGGGACAGCGGCTGTGCTACACGAGTTGGACGCATGCATTATCGTAGATAACGAAAAAAAAATGAGGGAAAAAAAACAGCAACAACAATAAAACAACAGGAACAGCAGCAGTACCAAAAGAGAAAAGAAAAATGAAAACAGAAAATATTTTTGATATGATTCGTCGGACTTATGCGTATGAGAAAAAAAATATAAAAAATAGCTGCATCTATTTATGCTGAATATCTGATTAAAATTTTCCACTGGGTAACTGCTAACTTGATTTATATTCAAGCCGCAAAGACATTGGCAAGTCTGCTGCATGCTCAATGGAAAAGCCAGACCAAGGCATTGAAATGGGTTATTGATTTGAATGAGATATCAAATGCGACCGGTGTCTTTGTGTCAAACGTTGGAAATCTCAGTCATGCAAATCAGTCATTCACTCAGTTAGCATAAATTCGCTAGTATTCATTTGGCATTATGTTATTAAGTGAAATTGATTCCACTCCTTAATTGTTTTTTGTATATTCCATGTATAGCACAACTGGCACAGTAGTGTTCGTTTCAATTCGAAATCCTTCAATTCCTCTTTTCACGTATTCTCTGTGCAACTTTCGCTCCTTTTAATAAAATTTCCAATGCTGATATTACTCCATTATTTTTTTATTTTCCTTATTTCTAAGCTACTGACGCTTAAGAATTTTTGGTCTTAAGAAGGATTGAGGAAGTCCTTGTAATAAATGTTGGACCATTTCATTTTTTAATATCCCCAGATTCTTTATATTCTTTTTTTTCATATTACATTTTTAATTTAATTCCTCCTTTTTAATTTGTAACTTTAATTTTATATTACAAAACTTAATTTAATTTTAAATTTTTGTTTTGTGTGGACAGTTTTTAGTCCACATAAAATAATTAAATTAATAAATAATTAAACTCGGTTGTTAGCTCTACAGATATATATTTTTTAATAATTCTCTCTTTTTTCTGATTACACTTTTTGTATGCCCTGAGTAGAAGTTTGCTATTAAGTTTGATTATATTAAGGTACTAAGAAACTCAAATATCGTATTCGAGAATACCTTTAACTCCATTTGCCTGTAAAATTTGCACAAACTTATGCTAGTCCTTCAGGTTATCATGACTAGCACGTGAACAAATTTTAATTAGCCAGTGCCACTCATTTGTCTGTCAGTCCGTTTGCATTCAAATATGATTGAAAACAGTTAAGCATATTACCAAATTAAATATGTCAATGTCAGCTACGAAAGCGCAAGCAAAGGTGCACCAAAGCGGAAGCTAAGCTGAAACAATAGTGGAGCCTAATTCGAAATTGTGAGATAAGAAATTCCTTGTAGTCCAACTGAAGGCGTGTTAAACATTTATGCTAAAGATTATAAAGTTTTATACAAATAATAAGATGCAAAACTGTGTAAGCTTAGCTGAAACAAAACAACAACAACTGGTCACATTTATATATTGCAAAGATTACATAGCCCTTACGCTCCATTGATTGGGTACAGCCACAGTTGCTGTCCTTACACACTGACAACTACAAATCAAAGGCGAGACAGTAAACTAACACAACAACAACAACAGCTGAGGAGACGCAGATCAGGGGGGGATCTTCCCTGCTGTGGCAGAAAGACTAATTGGCTTAAGTGGCATGCCCTGTCCTGCAGAGAGCAGTCTTGCAGCGTACTTGTTGTAGTCTGTTTTGTTTTTGTTATTGTTCTTGTTGTTGCTGCGACTTGCATTTCGGTGCACAAAGAAAGTTGTTTATGCAAAAATGTTTCGCGTAGCGTTCGCAACACACTTTTGGAGTAACAAGCAGTAGAAGAAGAGGAGGGGAGGGGATGTGACGGAGACGCCAACAGAAAATTCAAATCAAAAACAAATCTTGTTAGAACAAATTTTAGCTACCATGCGACGAAGTGGAACAAAAGCGACCGCCCAAGAAGTAGACAATGGCGTAACTGGTTCAACTTAGGTGAGAGGCAGGGTGGAGCATTGCAATGGCCGCAGAATGTCTTGTTGCTAAAAAACAACGCGCATGGGTAAACACAATGCCAGGTCCTCAGATGCAGCTGCCTGACTGCCTGGCCGCCCGGCTGCCCGGCAGCCCGGCTGTCCACTGACACGTAACCCTAATTTGCTTAAAGGCCGTGAACAAACTCTACGAATGACATTTAAAGTGCAGCGAAAAGTCGTTAACTAGCACAGCACAGCACAGAGCATCAGAGTTAAACCAAAAGCAACGACAGCAAGAAGTAAAATACAAAGTCTATTTACAAAGCAGAATAAGGCACGACGCCAAAAACTTCCCGCCAACCTCAATTAAATTAAACTAAAAAATGTATGTGTTAATTATGTTTATGCGTTCTGTTTAACATGTATATCTTTATATATATATATATATATGTTTTTTTTAGTGTATAACGTAAGCCCCAACTCCAACCCCAATGCAAACCTTACCCCAACCTAAAGCTGCTTGATGGCCGGCAAAAGCCACTAACATAATTTTCCATTGTTGAAACCGCTCGTCGAGCCTTTTCGGCAGCAGGTGACGCAACTCGGCAAACTTGAGCTGCCCGATAATGGGGGGCTAGAGGAGAGAGGTGGCTGCGGGTGTAGCTGTGGGGAAGGGTCACACAAATCTTACTGACAATTACCTGTGAGGCACAAACTGTGTGCATTCAACTGCATGCACAGAGGTTGAGGTTGCAGTCACTATTTTATGTGTGTGGGATGTGTGTGGTGTGTGTGGGTGTGTGTGTGTGTGTGGGTGTGTGTGTGTGTGTATTAAGACTCTGTTTTCCAAATTGAGTCAATTTCCTTTCCTTTCGTGATGACGACACGTTACATCATGTGCATTGCTGTCGCTTGTGTGCAGCTTTCTCCAACCAATCAGTTGCCGTTGACGCACTTCACAATGCCTTTATGCTTAGCTCTTTAACACATGTATGATATGTGCATGTGTCTGTTATTTGTGTGTCTGTTTGAGTGCTGAGTGCCTGGCTTTTAATGTCCCTTATACGTTGATGTCATTTTTATTTCATCATCGTTGGTGTTATTTTACTTATTTTTTTTTTAAGTTTTTGGGTCGCTTTCTTGCCACTTTAACTTATTAATGATCTCTCAAATTGCTTATTTCCTACATGATGCTGACTGCCAGCAGTTACATCCCAGTCTCTGTCACTTTCTTTTGTGTATGTGTATGTGTGTGTAGTGTGTATGTGAAGGTGGGTGTCACTTGACACACAGAACAGTTATAGAAATAACGATGATAATAATGAAGCTTTTCTGGCTTCCTTTTTTTTTTGCTCATGCTCTAAAGTTTCAACACATGCTGTTTAGAAGGAGGGGCGGGGGAGGGGAGGGGGGGGGGGGGTCGCAGGTACTCAGGCGTGTAGCTATGTCGCTTATTTATATTGACATGTGCAAGTAAATTTCCTGCGCCCCACACACACACTCAAAGCACGCTCAACGGTCTGTGTGAGTCGTTTGTCACAAGGCAGGAAAACTGTTGACATAACAATGATTATACGGCTCATTAGTTACATTTCTTGTATGAATGCGTGTCAGATTGCGTGTGTATGTGTGTGTGTGTGTATGTGTGGATATGACAACGCTTGACAAGCAGCCGAAGAACTGCAGCCTCACACATGTCCATGCTGCAGTTTTTAGCTCGCAAGGGAAGTAGTTGCTGTTAAAAGTAGTGCAACGACATTGCAAGCACTTTTCTCCTAATAACCGACATCCTTGCTGTAGCTGGTCATGATTAGCAGCTCGAGTTATTTGAGAGTTGTGCGTGCTCAGAATTCTAGCATACAACTTTGAGCAGCTGCCAAACTACTAACAAAAATAACTTAAAATAATCCATGATGATTTGTTCAGATTGAATACAACTGGTTTTTCACTACTAGGTATGGCTTTTCTGCCAAAGCGGGATTTGGGCAGAACCTGTCTCTACTTGTGAAAAGAAAAACAGTTGTATGGAAGTATTTGGTATTCGATTCATTTTCATTGATAGTAGTTTGAAAGCTGTCGATATTCCAACGAAAATGTTGTTATATTGAAAGCTGGATTTTTTTTCTTGACGTGTTGTTTTCAAATATCAAATTAAAATGTAATTATTTTCAGTTTTACGGTACCCAGAACACAAGTCTGTTCCACTACTAATAAAAATATTAAGCGTTTTGTTTATTAATATAAAAAATAAATAATATATTTTTTAATGCAATTTTCGAATGTAAGCAAGAAGTTGTTCTTGGGCCAACTAGGACACTGGAACTGAATCTTCAAGCGAATTGTGGCATACAAATGATAAGCACATAAAAATACAGTCTTGAAAATACTAGCAACGAGTACAATACAATGTTATACATGTCATACTGGAAATGTTGTTGCACAAGGTGTACTCCATTCCCTTTGTTGAATATAAGCGTAACATATCTATTGTTTGTGCTTGTGCCATATTTATTAAACTAATGAGCCGTTAAGCAGTCGCCACGCGCCAGATAAGATGTGAACGGGGCGGGGGGAAGCTGTCTGTAAAACAGAAGCGAGAATTTATGAAATTTTCAATTTGTAGCGAAGCAGAAAAATGGCATCCGATGTGCCTTTTATGAGGCTTGCCGGGTATTGACAAAAGGGCCAACAACTTGCAGGCTTGATGGTTGTGGGCAGTGTGGGTGTGTGTGTGTGTGTGTATGACACAAGGTGTATGCTGTGTGAGTGTGCGTGTGTAGCGGAAGAGTCTGCTGTGTGGGCTGGTTGGCAGGCTGGCTTGCTGGCTGGATGGCTGGCAATATTCCGCGCTTGAATTCGTTTAATAACGTGCGACACATAAAAAGCAGTTGGCAGTTGGCAAAATCATTGCCGACGCTCAGCAGCACAAAAATAAGAGGAAGAAGTACAAGCAGAAGCAGAATATGAACGAGACAAAGAAAGAAGCCAACAATAACAACACATAAAGACAAAGGCAAAGACAATGGCAAACGCGGAAGACAGAAGACAGCAAAAGGTGTGCAGTATATGTGTGTGTGTGTGTGTGTGTGTGTGTTCTTTTAAATATGTATTTTTGTATTGGTGTATGTGTGTGTGTGTGTCATCAGAGCTGCCATTGCAACCATTATGCTTGTAAAAATTGAATTTTAGTGGCTCGGGCATTATGCTTCTGTCTGTATGTGTGTGTAAGGGAGATAGTAACATGTCTTTTGGGCATATATTCGTACATTTCATTGTTGTGCTCAGTACGTGTATGTGTGTGTGTGGATGTGTGTGTGTGTGGTTGTGTGTGTGTGTGGTTGTGTGTGTGTGTGGTTGTGTGTATGTGTGTTAAATTTAATAATAACGACCCTCTTAAACCTACGGACAACTTTTCCTCCTGGCCGCCGCTTACAAACTTTTCATTTTCGTTCGCCGCTCTGGTTTCTCTTTTCATTTATCAGTTTCGTCCTTTTGCTCAGCTTCTTCTTCTTCTTCATCATCTTCACCTTTTGTTACTTTGTGTCCTGTTGTGTTGTGCTTGAATGTAGCCTCGCATCTCTTTGCGCTGACATTTAATGTAATAATTTTTACGATGATGCTCGACGGCATTAAAACGAGATTAAACACAAACAAACGAGGGGCTCGACCGGGTGGTGAGGGGAGGGGCGCATGAAACGCATGAACATTTTCTGTTTGATACACTTGAAAATAAATGCGAGAGATGTATGCCTGTTATGCCCATAAAAGATGATGTAGCACATAATTACGAGCACGCACAAGGACCCCCCATGTACACACACAAATACACACATATGTATATGCATACAGATAATGGTTCAATAAAATAATCTTTTAAGTTGACACGAAGAAAAAAACACAAATCTCTCTCAAATGCTTTTGATAGATTGTAATAAATTAAACTACCAGCCTTCCGTTGTTGTACACCATACTTAACAATATCCTTAAATATGAATTAAAGTGATTGCAGAACCATATATATGTAATATGTACATATGTAAAAATATGTATCTATATAATAAATATCTCAATGCATTTATGTTAAGAACAGGTGCGCATATTGCAGCAGAATCTTAAACTAGAACTACAATTTCATATTTTCTTTTCATTTCTAAAAATGAAATCTTTGCACTCATAAATATATATATATATGTATATGTACAAACACTTTAGTTATTGGAAAAAGACTCTGTTCAATAATAACAACAATGACATGAAACATTTCTAGGAAAACTTTTATCCGTTTATCTTGGTATATACAGAAAGTTGAAAGCACTTTGTAACTCAGTTTAAATATATTTAAGTTATGAGCGCGTGTTGCATTTTCTCTACACGACACGACACAAATTAGTCTTATGCTGGGTCATGAATTAAGGCAGGATAAGTTGTTCGGCTTTGTTAGAGTTTTGGTTTGTATTCGATATACATATTGAATTCAAAGAATATCTTAAGCTTTGCTTCTGGACAAAAGCTAACTCAATGCATACACGTATACTTATCCATTTCAACTTAATTAAGTATTTACTATTTTATTGTGCCCGCACTTTAAGTGATAGTTGTCGTATTCGTGTTACAGATAATACCACGTTTTGGCAATGTGGCTTATTTGACATGTCATCTCATTATGTGTAGGTTCCTTTAGATTTAGTGTTACCAATGACATTCGCTTCGAATATACTTTTGTTAGATGGTGTTAATTTTCGTTGATTTGCTGCTGGCTGAGTGTGAACTCCTTACAACTAACATGGCAAGAAAGATTTGTGTTGTTCTGTGGTTATACAAAAAAAAAAAAGGGGGCCATTGTGTGTGTTTAATTTGCTCGACTGCCTTATTGTTATATAGTTTATTTATTTTCAACCAAATGCCTACAGCTCTCCGAAAAGCTGACAATGAGCTGCTCATCGGCGAGTCTTTGGGTGTGTAAGCGTGTGAGAATGTGTAGGTGTATGTGGGTGTGTACGTGTACATTTCTGTGATTGTGTTTGCGAGCGTTGTTTTACGCTTGAGTGGACGGGCAAAAGCCAAAAGTAAAATGGAAATGAAAACGAAAACGAAAATGAAAACGAAAATGAAAATGAGACTGTGCCATTGAATGAAAATGAGATGAAAATGGCAGGCACTCGATGCGCTGCTGAACGAACAACGGGCGTGGCCAATAATAAAAGGGCTGAAATCATAAGCCCAAAATTTATCGCACACAAGACAGCAGCCAAGTCAAATTGTATGTGTGTAATGGATCAAGTTTATTTATAAGGCTGTCGCAACCGCTAGCGCAGCGCCAGCCGCAGCCCAGCATCGAAACATGAAAGCAAACAATATTACGCATACGCAGTGTTGTTCGTGCGCCTAGCACAATACAGTGCGGCCCCAAAATCGTCATCGACAGCAGAATGATGAAGTGTTATTTAAATATAAATATATTATCTATCAATAAGCTGCCTAGACGCGCACAAAAGCCACCAAAATTCTAAAAACGTGAAAAGCATTTTCCCGCATCAAATCTTCAAATTTGATGCCATTATTTTGTTTGTTTTTTTATGAGCTGTGTCTGCGGATACATGTGTATGTGTGTGTATTTCTCTATGTGTGTATGTGTGTGTGTGTGCACGAGTGTGCGTCTAGCTTAATAATAAAGTGATTGCCGGCTTTGGAGCACAAATGCCGCCGGCCAATGCCGAGCCCCTAACATGCCTCGACTTTATTAAATTATGTGCGTTTGATGCCACACAAATTCAGTTTTATTTAACTCGCATCTTTTATACATTTTACACACTTGCCTCGGATATTGTAATTTAGTTGCAATTACAGTTACGTAACTGCTCATACTGCGAATCAAATGTGTACGATAGACAGTCAATTTATTTTTAAGTATTGGCAGGCCATCGCTTAAATAATTGCATGAGGATCATTGTTTGCAAACCTTTAAGTGTCGGATTTGGCTTGAATTAGATTAATCATTACAATTGCTTTGATGAGCAAGGTCTATCATCTATCAAGCTTAAGTCTTATGAATTATATATATCTGTTCAGCTAAGAGTAATAAGAAAAGACTCAGTTTGAATATGAGCAAAAGCACAACTACCAATTGCCAACTTTGCTGTTGTTGCTGTATTTAGCGAAAGCAATAACCAACAAACTAACAAACACAGTAAAGTTTAATAGATATTTAATTAAAATTCCATAAAACTGAGAGAAAGCTTATGTTATACTTAAATATGTATAACCAAGGATAAAATTAATTAAAATTGATTGTGCGGCAATTATCATAATAAATTAAATTAGTGGAGCAAAATTGTTACTTTTTCTTCTTCTAAAAAGATGTTTATATAGGTATTTGGAAGGTCTTATATCTAGATATTTGTAGACCCTTTAAGTTTGGTGAGTAGCTATTAAAAATGCTTATAATAAGCTTTTGGTATTAGAGTATATTAAGTAATAAATAGGTACGGAGAATAATAAGACAACCACTTGGAGAAAGCCCGGAACGATAAATAAGAGAACAATAAAGCCATTTTGGATATACACAGCCCACATATACTATTTAAATAATAATATAAAATACATATATAGACTTTGTGAAGCCGGCCGCAACAAATTTCACATTTTGTTAAAATGCAAATTAAAATATTTATGCAAATGCGAGACAAGGAATACAATAAATTATGCCAAAGCCGAAAAGAAGGAAAAGAAAAGAAAAAAAGTAAGTAAAAGCGATGCCACGAAAACAAAACCAAATGAAGCGAAACGACAGGCACGAAAACAATTACCTGTTACATGGCAAAGCCAATGTCAGAGCCACCCCTCACCCCTCACTGCTCAGCCACCTTCTCCCCTCTAACCAAGCTCACACCAGCCACGCGACCGCATTATTATTATATTTGTCATAAATGTTAGCGTCTTTCACAATAATTTTGGGCCTGTAAACAAGTTTTAGACAAAAAGGCAAATAGAAAAAAAAATGTATGTATATTGAAATGGTAAAAGTTGCCAAGAGTAAATGGCGGCATTAAAATGCGGGACAATGTCGCAACCTAAAACGGAAGCCGGAAATATGCAAAGCCAGCGCATGCTGGGCAACTGGTAAGTCGGACAATAAAGTCATCCCCTCTGCCCCAGTTGCCCCTGTTGTTTGCTTGTCCATATCCTATTGGCAAAGTGCTCGACTTGCAGTTCAAGGGAATCGCGCGCAATATTTAATTGCAATTTAAGTTCTTTGAGTTAAGCTAAGTTGTGCCTCAGATGTCTTAGATATTGCTGCTATGTATTTTCATTTTGACTGCTCTATCTGGTTGGATCACGCATATGCTTCGTTTGCCACACACTTTGAGCCAATTAGCTGCTGCTTCGGCTGCTGCATCAGGTACAACAGTTACAGCAGTTACAACAGCTTCATGTCTACTTGGGAGCACCTTTTAACATTCTAATGAATTTAATTAATGCAAGCCTCGTGCGCTCTTTGAAATACAAACGTTGCCATGCACAACCAACTTACCCATGGCAAGTGCAAATTAAAAAGGGAAACCTTTTCGCGTTACTGAAACGAAATAATAAATAAGAGCTCTTAGAGAAATAATGCGAATACGACTTTAAAATGCTCTACAAGTGTAGCCATAGCTTTTGGTCAGATGAATACAGAGAGGTATAAATATATACATATTAAAAAAAAAATTTGAAATCTAAAGCTGAAGTAAATCGAAAAATTAATAATTTTGTGAATTACAATAATATTATTAAAACTTAAGCTGAAGTCAATAAATAATTGTATAATTTTAAATACCTTAATTTGATATAATACCACAACTATTGATTGTGTAATACGAGAGTTCGACGACTAAAGAATATGTAAGTATGTCAATTTTTAAGTGTACCATATTATCACATAGTCTATGTATATTGTAGTCAGTCACATATTTCTTTTGTTTGTAGGGTATACGAATAAAAGTCAAATGCGAAAACTTTTGTTGACAACACAGACAGCTAAATACCGTTTGGAATGGGAGAGTGGGCATTTAGTTGCAGGTGATGGTGGCTCTGAAATCCGCTTAGAGCTGCGCTCAACAGCAATTATCGTCATTACGCGCCCAGCGCACAAAAGTATGCAATAGTAAACAAGAAGCGCATAGAAAAAAACCTGCTGCAAAACAGAGAAAACAACCAAATACAAAAGGCATGAATGTCTATCAATGCGATGACGACGATTAGATACTCTTCAAGACAATAAAAAAAAACAATATTTTCTAGTGAAATTTGAGCAAATCATCTGCAGGCGTTTTATATAACCAGAATACATTTAAAATGGTTAACACGAAGGAGTTAATTTGGCATCTGAATTTTGATCCGGACTTCGAAATATCATATTTCTGTTTGTTTTAAACAAATTGTATTTATAGTTGAATTTTACCACTTTTTTCAATTTATGTTTTGTTGAACGAATTTATGCATAATACAAATATTTAAAATAAAATTGAATTAAACAAATATTTTTCTAACAATACCTGTTTCAAGTCTGGCTATTAATATGTATGAGAAGTTGACCCGACTGTTGCGAAATGAAACTAGTGTAGCAAAACCGGGTGAAATACATGCCACTAATTTGCGAAATCAGCTAAATTCATTAAATAAGTTAGACCTCATTTTCCTTGTCCATAATAACAATATCTGTTAGAATGTGGTGTCTGCTCAAAAGCATTATACATTTCAAGTTACCCTGTGCAAGTGTATATCGAAAATAGTAATAAAAAGACGAGCAGTCTAACAATTAGGGAGGCAGCTCCAGCCAAATCCCTTTCACCTGCCCGTGCTACGCCTCCCCGGAGCATTAAGTTCTTCATACAAATGCGGTGCTGATGGATGTGTTTCGAGTGGCGCCAGAAAATAATGTCGACTCTCGATGCTTAACTCTCGACTGGCGACTGACGTCAGAGAATTTCCTGTTTTTCGTCGTCTTTGACTTCTGTCGTTGTTATCAGCACTACAGAAAGCGGGACGGGCGGACAGACTACAGGTGTGGAGGTCTAAGCGATTTATTAAAGCCAAATGGCAAATGGCGATGGGGACAAAAAAAAAGTGTTGCAAGCAATTTAAGCAATAGCGGCGAGTCCTTTGCAAATCCTTGTTGCCAAAGCACAAAGACAACAACAGACATGCGACGCCCAATCCCCGCTTCTCCTTCCCACCCTCCCTCCAAATACCCAGCAGCCTGCTGCCATTATTGAGTGCGTGCACGTAACTGACATCAGCGCGCTTATAAATCAAGTTGCAAATACTTTTCCTGCCCATGTGTGTGTGTGTGTGTGTGTGTGTGTTTGAGTGTGCTTGTTTGTGTCAGCAGCAACAACAAGAGGCTAACACACATGCATACATATATTAAGCTCCACTTTTGAGTCCATGAATTTGGCAACTGGCTGCGATGTGAGTAACTCGCACATATTCTCATATGATTAGATTAATGCATTGTGTAATGGCTCGAGCAGCCACCTTCCTCCCTCCCCAGCCTACCCGCTTCCTTTCTACCATAATCTTCACTCAGAGCGACCAAGTTTTCCATGTGTGTGTGGGCGTACGTAAACCATAATTTAAAAGCTTTCGGTTGCGCTGTTGCTTCAATTTATATTTAGTTCACTTATGGTTTGACTCTATTAAATCACTTAAGAAAATTCTGTATGGACAAGTCTATAAGTAAGGGCGGGTGTGAGATCTGTTATCGGTGCTTAAAAAAGTTAACAAACTACTTTATTCACATGCAGAAATTCTTTAGGAACTTTTCATTCGATTCCTACTTCAACGTTTACGATTTTCACCTCTCTTGCGTATTTTATTTAAATTATACATATACAAAAAAATAATTACATCAGAGAAGGACATTCTAGTAATTATTATTAACATATTTTTGATATCTGATGAGGGTTTCAATCATGTTGCATTATATCAGAGTTCAGTTGTTGACTTGCATAATAATCCTATAATGGATTAACTTGAGTAAATGTTGATGGAGCAAGTTCGCCAAATGAGCATACAAACAGAGCAAGACTCGCAAGTAGAAAAGTGTATGGGTGGCTGAATTTGAGTGGGCTATCATATGTCATTTGAAATACACGTCCAGTAATAAAATGAAACAATGTTAGACTTCGCCCTTGGATATAAAGTTGTAGATGATGCGCTGCATGAGACTAAGTATATCATAAAATTTAATATTCCACTCATTGATAAAGAAGAAGGCGCCCCGCATAAAGTCTAGACCGCGGTACGGCTCCAGGGATAGCAGCGGCTGATCTGCCGCATTTAAATTGATAATCATGTGATCGAACAGTCGGCGATCATCGACGGCACGCAGCGCGTCCAGCGGTATAATCCCGACTTCTTTGATCCCCAGTCCGCCCTTTTGCTGTGTGCTGGTGCCCAGTAGCACGATAAAATTCAATCTGTGCTCTGCACCTAACTCCCTCAGCGCCCGCTCTGAGAACTCATACGAGATGAACCGTGTGACGGCCATGGGAAAACAACAATGGGCGATACGTACAAAATAGTTCTCATTCTTTGCGCACATCAGCTTGAATTCGCGCCTCAGAACCTGCGGCAGTGTCAGTTCGCTTAAATTGAACATGGCACGCACCAGTGTGTCGTGGAGAATGGTGCGCTTGGGCGTATCGAGCTCGCCCAGCTGCTTCTCCAGGTAGAGCAACAGATGATGGTCGCGCACCACCGTCAGCTGCTCCGGCGTATACTCGAAAAAATTGTTATTCTGCAGCAGGAGTGCGGCATGCAGCAGCTCAAAGATGAGCAAACAGTGCACCTTCGCCGAGTTATAAATGTGACTCATGTAGCGCTCGGTGATGATGGCCGCACAGGACCGCATCGGATACATGATCCGCTGACAATAGATAGGCAGACGGGCGGCCTCGCACTGATAGGGCCGATAGTCGTAGACCTCCTCGCTGCAATAGTGAAACGGACTCACATGATGGTTGACCAAAATAAAGCGACTGCACTGCAACAGCTCGCCGGGCACATCGTCGCGAAATACAAGATGCGTCTCGGCCCTGATGCTCTGCTTCTCGAGCAGAAAGCTAACCTCCGTTTTGCTGGGATAGTCGCCACGCAACATATTCAAAACTGGTATAATTTTGTGCTTCAATATGCCCCGATTGCGAAAGTGCAAGTAGGCAATCGCCAGTGTGCTGGCAACCGAGTCCAGATCGCAGCTCTCGTGCGACAGGACAATGTACATCAGCTCTGGCCCGCCAGTGGAGCGCTGTAAATGCAGTTTAGCACGTTGCTAAAACGTTGCTTGAAAACGGCAATGTCATCGTCTACTTACCCAGTTGGTCAGCTGCTGTGAGTGCATTAAAAAGTTTAAGAAATCAATGTTGCCAAGTTTGTCGCTAAGATTCATTATGGATCTATTGGATCGCTCTAAATATATATTGATTGATTCTCAGCTGCTGTCTTACAACTTCTTATGCTATTTTTTATTTCTGGTGTGCTTTGTCATGACAGTTGACACACTACCTATAGTATCGATAGCTTATCGATTGTTTTTCAATAATTCTAATACTATCGCATTTCTCACGAATCTCAAGTCTGCATTTATTCACAGATTATTATGTCCGTTGTGTTTTGTCGTGACAGTTGTCGTACTATTTATATTATCTATAGTTCTTTCTTCTTCACAGCTATTCTGCATATACGAAAATTTATATTTAAAATTTAATGTCTTGATCTGTGATATCCTCTGAGATTCGTTTGTGCATACAGGCGATCAACAATGTACATATATTCCTTATGGGGTGGCAGATGCTTCTTCCTGCTTGTTACATACTTCTGCATAACTGATGGATTCAGATCATGATAAGAGAATATCAAATCACAAGTCCACATCTACAGCCATTTCTAGTTATTGATAAAACAGCGTTTAAGTTCCAAAAGAGATAAGGGAAATGGGGCACTATAAGTGTAGTATTGTAGGGGTATTGGGGTATAGGGGGCGTGTAACGTTTAGTTGGTGGGCAGCTGGTCACGACGCCGCCTTGTCTGTCAAATGTGGCCCAAATTGGCTGACTTTTCACATTTGACCTGCACACGTAACGCGTGCCCACATCGTTGTGCGTGTGAGTGTGTGTGAGTATTTGCAGTTATAGTTGGCACTTTGCTGTAGGGCAGAACGTGTGATTTATGATGCTTCCTACGTTCTGCTTTGGTAAATTACTTTTGCACACGTTGAAGTTAAATAATTTTTTGACGCTAAAAGTTGTGCGCTTTCAGTATTTTTTTTTCTTTTTACCATTTGTGTGCAAAAAACTCAATTGCTGGCTTAACTTTGAGATGTGATACTTTAATAAAAAGCTCCGCAAACGCAAAAACAAAACAAAGAAGCAAAATAAGACGGAGCAACGAGGCATGCCATTAGGTGCTGCCTAAGTATTTTGATTTTGTGGCATGCTCTTATACGCGGCCAAAAGTCACTTAGACATTAGATACTCAGCCCCAGCCTGACCGTTTGGCCCGTTCTAAGCCATAGAATGCCATTGCGAGGCAAAAACCTTGAGATGGCAACGCATATGTATGTATGTATTTGTATGTGGTATACGCATTCGTGAATACACTCACACACACGCATATATATACATATATGTATATAAATATATATATATATATCTATATATATATGTATGTCTATATGATGTATATATAGTACATATGTAGATAGTTGCTGTGTTGCCCATTTAAATGCTACATTATGTTGAATATTCAATTTAATGTGTCTTATAAATCATGTAGATCCTTTTCTGCAGCCCGGCAATGCCAAAAAATGCTTAACGCTTGTCCCTGTCCCACTGCCCTCCACTCTTGCTTCGCTGCCCCGCGCTCCTTGGCCCTGTTGCTGTTTCTGCTTCAGTTTTGTATCATTGCTTGCTGTTATGTTGTTGCCACGGTTTTTGCTCAATGCTTTTAGCCACTTTCAAATTCGAGTAGTTTCTTTATCATTCCGCTGATGGGACATGTATTTTCCTATATTTCTTGCTTTTGGTTCTGGTGTGGTTTTGTGCTCGCACATATTTATAACTGCTTATCGGTTTTTGAAACTCAAGATTGATTAACTGCCTGCTTTCGGCAACGTTTACCAACACTAGCAATGCGAAATACATTGTGCATATATTGTCTGCTTAGTGGCACAAGTCATGAATTAATCTTATGAATGCAGAAACCAATTTCATTCCGAGATAGAGAAACCATGACTAAAGCTAAAGACGTTAAGGGCATCTATATATACATATTATATATATTTTTTTGCCCTTTCCTGGCACTTTAATTTTCCGTAGCAAACCATTCAGGAGGTTTTAGTACGTCGAAGTTATCGCGCTTATACCTGTATAAGTAAATTGAGATATGAAATTTGTAAGCTGCGAATCAAACCGATATGTATTTTGGTGGCAATAACTAAAAACTAAATAAGAGACTTGAAAAATAAACAAAATACATAAAAACAGAAATATATTTTGATGACAAAATCATTATTTGCGTAAAATCATCACATTTTAGATGCTTTTTTGTTAAATCTCACTCTAATTTAAGTCTAAATCGAACCAGATTTCATCATAAATATCAATAAATTTTATTTTTGTTATCTGACAGTCTCATTGAGGAAGTTTAGTCCATAAGCCACTGACTTATCTGACGATTCGCATAACAAAACTCCGAAAACTTTTATTTTTATTAGTCGTATTTTACCGACGGTTTTTTCTGTGTCACCGTCCATGATGTGCGAGAGCCTAAGTTTTTAAGAACTACACTTTTATTTTGGATTTTTTTGTATTATATTGAGTATTTTCATAAAGTAGGTATGTTGGCAAATTGAATTCGTTAGTGGCAAATCATAGAAATTAAATCAAACTGTTTCGTGCTAGCTTCCACAATTTACAAGAAACAAAGGAACCTCATTGAAGGAAACGAAAATATTAATAATACTAATTTAATGATTTTTGTATAATTCAGTTTTGAGCAAAACAACCCACAAATGCAACATCTGCGACAGTGTAAGCAATTTTTTTTTTACTTATTTATAGTACTTGAGAATATGACATTTGTACTAACCGCTTTAGGTGAATTAGATTGTTGGATATTTCGATAATGCAACTTTTTACACTTGGTCACTTTGATGTGTGTTAATATGTGTTTCGATTTGTATTTGTTGCATTTTCGAGCACTTGCTTATATCATTATTATCATACGCACTGTTCTGCCGGCATTTGTTTAAGTTGCCTGCCTTTGGATAGCAACAACTTTAGCACGTTTGCAATAATTTTTTTTATTGGGTAGTTGTAAATTGAAGAAACGATAAAAAAAAGATAATCACAAAAAAGTGGCGCGTATTGGAGTAGAGCTTAACAATTGCGCTAGCCAAATCAACTATTTGTTGAACGGACGCAGGGGCGTAGCACGGGCGAAACACGCGTCTTACTGTTGTAGTCGTCGTCGCACACACACGTACCGTTTGCCACTGCGAGAGAGCCACTGGAAAAGTCACTGGGTAGCCGCCACTGGGGCAACAAGCAGCAGCAGAGTTCAACGATAGACTGATTGGCGGCTATGTGCGCTGGCGGTGATGAGCAGCACGGAGTGGTAAGTTTCCTGCCAGCACTCAATGTGTGCGTGTGCGTGTGCGCTGTGGTGAATTGACGAAGCCCTCTCTCTCTCTCTCTCCCTCTCTCTTACCACACAAGCATGCATTAGGTGCTGGCCGAGAGGAATGAAACAGAGAGCGACTTAGCAAATGCTGCCTCTTCGCCAGCTGTTGATTTGCAGTAGTTTTCTCTTCGGCTTCGACGCGTTGTGTTAATCACTTGTGCTCTAAGCCAGTTGCAGAAATAGTGAATCTGCTCCATAATTGATACGAGTTCAGGAAGTATAGGGGATACACATGTGTAGATATGGATGTGCATCGCACTCTTCACCCCACCGCAATCCTATTACTTATTTTCACCCGTTCGCTGTTTGCCTGCTTGTCTCCTGTGCGTTTGCCCTTTGAGGCAACTGTTGCAAGTGACACCGGAAATGGATTTCTCGATACTGCGGCTCCGGTCGTCAATAGTTGCGCCAGAGCCAGCTACTGCGATGATGAGCTATATTAAGTTCGAAGAGCTCAATTCTTCTGGACGCAAATGGGCGTCCCAATTACAAAAATTGTGATGAAAACTATGATTTGATGCTAGATTTTTAGGGAGCAGTATAAACCTCCGATAGAATGCCATTTTTGTATTTTTTGACTGTGCGACAGTTTTCCCAAATTTGTTTATTGCCAAACGAAGGTCACTTATTGAATTTCGAATTTCAGAGTTAAATTAGTAAAAAGTATGTATAAAACGTTTTGAAGTCACTTGAGTAATTATTTTTATTTATTTATTTTTGTCGAAGGTGAAAGTCGTTAACATTTCGTTTGAGTCGAAAAGCAAACAAAAAATTCTTACATTGAATTAAATTATAATTAGATGGATTATGGAAGATTTGGCTTTAGTACGACCTGCTTTATTTAATGTGTAATTAAACATGAGTTGAGCAAGCTCAGTAGATGCCCCAATGCATAAAACTGTGCTTACATAACCACCGCAAACCCGCAAGATAAGAAAACCTGTTCTATATGGTGGCATGGCAAAAAATGAAACTAGCTATTAAGGCTCATCAGCAATGGTGACTCATGTGTTTAGAGTATCCAAGTGCAGACAATTGAACTACGACAGACAGCCCAATCAAAATCCACTTAGCTATGATTAATGGATCTGCTTGCGTTTTATTCATTGCTCAACAATAATTACAGTTTAGTTTTTAATGAGCCAAGTCATTCTAGACACTGGTGGAATGCGCACGAGCGACACTTTTAGCCACATAAGTGACCCAAAATTTAACATCGACTGCAAGCAGCTGTTGCACGTGGCAACTCTAAGAAAACCAGGGGACGCTGGGCAGGCATTGGTTGTGCTAATTGGCCAACAACATTGGCCAGCTCAAAGTTAAAACAACACAATGGCTATTGATGTTATTGTTATTGTATATGTGTGTAATACATCACTTGATTATGCATTAAACACATTTAATCGCAAGCTGAGGGCGATACGATTTTCTGCATTCCACCCAAGGGGGCAAGTTGTAAGTTAGCATGGTGCCGAATATGAAATACTCTTGCTAAGCAACAAAACAAGCTGATATTAATGTGTAAATATATTTGAATGAGGTGAAGCTTAACAACTGCTTTAGGTCTTCTTATTTAAATTTAAAATTAAGCGATCTTTATTAATATTTGTTTGTTCTTAAGTTTGTACTTACGTTACACATTTGCTGTGATATTTCTGATGGCCTCTGCAAAGTCAGAAAAAACGAATTGTGCAACGATTTTCGTGTTCAGCTTGTCTTTAATTATAGTAATTATTATCCTGGGAATAATACCTCACTATGTAAATTGTGCTTAAGAGCTGCTGCACTTACTGCTTACAAGATGAAATTTCCGGAGTGCTTTATCTCGATGCGCCTTCTGTCATCCTGTCCCAACCAGACCCATGCACAGTTCAGCCGCCGCATCCGCACCGACTGGCGCCCGACTTAATTGAGAAAGAGATTTGATTAATTTGCATGCCATAAACAATTTTCAATTTGTTTATGCGCTCAAAGTGAATCCTCGGCTATAATTAAAGCAAAGCTGCTGCAGCAACGGCTATGCAAACTCAGCAACAACTTCAAAACTCTACGCAATCGCACAGTGGGGCCTGTTGACTATTTACTCTGCAGAATTACCTTACAAAAAAAAATTAAATGTTATGCTTATAGGAAGTTCATAAATGTAAGCGTATTTTATGTGTATCAGCTGTTTGACCTCCATGGACAACTCATCGATAAGTGAATTCGAAATATATCTGTAATGTTTTTAAAAATCCGGTTGTATACATTGATTATACATTTTTTTTCTGTCAAAAGTAGAGAAAAGTCGAGAAAAAAAATATAAGACCTTAAGCAACTATATCACAGAAACTAGTTATCCAAATTGAATAATCTTAAATCTAATTGTCGAATTTCTGATTATACTAAACATTTTCATTTAATAGAAGGCATTCTCTAAAATTTTAATTTTTTGCACAAAACTTCTCGGCCTGAGGCTCCACTGTGCGCCGTCTCGACATCATGCAAATGATTTTTGCATTGGTGGAATGGAAAAAAGAATAGAAATGCGAATTGTCGCCAAGGTAAGCAGATTAAAACGCCTTTGACTTGGCAATGTGCAGCATCTAGACAGACGCTCATCCAGACACGGCATGCAAATGAATGCGCGTTGCATGCAATATCAGCGGGTTTTGTTTTAATGTGCGTGGTAAATACACACAGACACACACACACGCACACACACAGAGAAAATGTGTACATATATATTTACCCAATGTATTCATGTGAAAACAATTACGCGTTCATTTGTGCGACTTTACACCCACACCCACACCCACACCCACACCCACAGAAGCACAGAGAAACGCAAACACACTTAAGGAACAATGGCCGAGAAATGTCAACGACAATGGCAGCTAAAATGGCGACTGCGTCTGCTTTGCAGTTGATGAACATTTGTCTGCGCTTTCTGTCAACTGCTTTTGGCTTTGTTTTGTTTCGTTTGGCTTGGTGTGTATTTTGTTTGGATTTGGTTTGGTTTGGTTTGGTTTTGTTATGGCCTCGTTTTGTATATTCATATGCATAATATCCTTGACCTGTTTGCGTGTCCTGCGCTTTTGTGCGTGCCAGGAAGTCACACAGGCAAAGGCCTGGCCGCTGGCAGTCTGTGCGTGCCAGCAGCCTGGTCTCGTTACTCGTATTTTAAATAAAACACGCACACGAACATACTCACACACACTCCCACGGAGGCATACACACACACACACACACACACACACACACACACGATTCTTATGCCCATTTGATATGCAAATAATTTATGCAGTTAACGGCGTGCATATAAATATTGAGTAGAACAGAGAAATCGTAACTCACATGAGCTCAACCAAAGCCAGTACAGTAAAAGTAAAAACACAGCAAACTACACGTTCAGGAAATGGCTTTAGAAACATTGGCCACACTCAAAGATACAACGAGAGCGAGGATTAAACGCCCTCCAAGCAAAACGAATCTAATTAAAGCTAAAACTAGCAAGACACAGACAATATATGCATATATATGTATTGTATATATGCTGTAGCTTCAAGGTCAACCAATAGCTGTACCATCAACTTTTGCACAATTTATCAAAGTTTATGAGCCATATGCAAATTTAAATGTACATTTTAATGGTGTTTTGTTTAGGAAAATCGCATGGGCAAACTGCTTTGTGGAAAATTAAAATATTTTTTGCCACTTTACTTTAGAACAAATAAATGTATTACCCGAAAAGTGATAAATATCTAAGTGGTGCTAATTTGTATTACAAAAAGAGGAAAATTATTGAGAATCGAAGCTGAGCTCGATGTGACTGTTTGGCCTTTTGGTCTGCTATTTGTTGTGTAGCTAGCATCTGTGTAGCTTCATAAGCAATTGAGAGTCTGTTTGCGATGTGTTCTTTTGTCCATTTCAAGTTCATTGGATAACCAAAGGAATAGAGGGTGGCTCGGTCTATGCTTTCCAAGTAGTAGCAAATGTAGGAACAGTTCGTTAAGTTTTGTTGATTTGCCTGGCAATAAACTCGTCCAACCCTACCCGCTATCTCCCCTTGACATGCCGTAAGTCATAGTCGTGTCATCGACATGCTGAGGTGAAAGACAAACAACTTTATGCCAAGTTAACAATGTGCTGGCTCGACCTAAACGACCTCTCGACAAGGACCTTCAGTAGCTGCTCCTGCTGCTGCTTCTGCTGCTGTCTATGCAAAACGCAAACAGATCCGGCGACTCTATGCTGGAATATGCTGGCCACCTTGACAGGACAATTGACTGGAAAATGTTGTTAATGAACTTTGTGCGACATTTTGATTAGCTGTCAGTTTCTTGGACTGTAAGTCAGGTAATTTCTACCACTCCACCACCCCACCTCTCTACCTTCCAGCCCCCGTCTCCAGGGGCCATTTTCTTCAGAATGTCTGCGCCATTTAAGGTCAACAAGTGTCGGGCGGAGAAATGATGAATGTCAAAGTTGCTCGGCTTGACACACATTTTTTATTGTGTCTTTGGTTGTAGAATCCTATTTTGTCACACTGTGATAAAGCGCTGAAGTAATAGCAACAGCAAAACATGCAAAAAAGCCAACTAAATAAAGCACCAAAAGCAACAACAATGAGCTGCTCCAGAAAAAGTTTTTTGCGGAAAAGTTGTAAACTTAATTTATAGTTTTTAAGCAGCCGGCGGCTGAAGTTGTGGGCTGTGGGCGTGTGGGCGGGTGGAAGGAGGAGCGCTGTGGGAACAGTTAGAAAAATTTGCTTTGCTGCTATCGCTTGGGTGTTGCTGTAGGCGTCATACACACACACACACACACACACACACACTTAAATGTGTGTATTTGCACAATTTCACATTTCATTCTCGCCCTAGCGACTGGAATTTTCAAATGAAATATTTGACTTTTTGTCGAACAAACAAAAAAAAAAAAGCAGCAGAAATTGTTCAAACAGACTGTAGCGCTGCCATCCACCACCCCGGACACCATTTCCATGTCCAAGAGTCCAAATTGTGCATTAAGTTGAAAGTGTGCTTTAAACGTCTCATTCGCATCAGCTGTCTATTGGTAAAGGCATTCGGCACTGAGTCGACTGCGTCGACGGACAGCTGTCCAAAACTCTTGCCATCTTTTCAAAATCTTTTTGGCAGCGCACATAATTTGCACATTTAATGAGCGACCACCTCCTTCTGCTGCCACTGCTGCCCCACACTGCCTGTTGCCTCTCCTCGCGCTGCTCACACCACTGGCTGCGTTCAGTTTTTCAAGGTTCTTAATACCTAAGTACTGACCATAATGATGTGAGCGTAGCGCTGCAATCCAATTACAAATCTGTATTTGGAGCAATAGTCACCCTTACCTCTATCTCCCTCTACTTCTCTCTGCCTCTCGCCGTTTCTCTCTTGCTCGCTTTCTCTCTTTTTCTCCTTTTAGCCATCAGTCTAGTTTAAAGAGCTCAAGAATCAATGGTAACAAATTCAAATAATCAAATACATACGGAGCAGGCAAAAACTGCTGAAAATTACATGGTAAACTCTTAAGCAACTTTTCCTGAAAAGCTGAATACATAGTTTGTAAGCATATTTTAATTTTTTTCCAGTCTATATGGCTAACATTGTTCCAAATAACTTACTGACTGACTAACTTGCACCACCGATTAACCAGCTGGCGGACTGGTGATCAACAATTGACTTTTACGGAATTTTTCCTCTATAAGCCAATTGAGCTGTAAGCCGCTTTACATTGGGAGCGGATCACCGCTATCTGATGCTAAACAAGCACCAGATGGATCAGATGTGATGCCCCAACCGGCTGCTTGCCCAAGTCGTCATCGTGTCCGGCTGACATTTAGCGGGAGACTGAAACGAATCGTGGCAAACTTGTGCAGTGCTCGCATTTGAATATTTGTAAATTTATGCAAATTGCATTTGATAAGATAAAAGATAAAAACAGGAAAAAAAAAGACGACGCAAAAATGTAATCAGCAAGTTTCATTTGATTTTGGCTTTGAAGACCCCCACTTGTCAGCTGGGCTCACGTAATGAGCCCAAAACTTTTCCGTTTAGTGCAGTTTATGGCGGCCGGCTCTCTTAATAAGCAGAAATCAATTTGAAGTTGATTTAAGTTTAGTTCCGGTCGCTTCTTCTAATTTAGTTTTCCTCTGTTTGTTTCATTTTTTCTTTGGTTTTTCTTCGGTTTCGGTTTCGGTTTCGGTTTTGGCTTTGTTTTTATTTTCAGCACGAATTTTGCAAGTTTATTGCCACATTTGTGAGGCGCGCGCATTATTTATTTTGGTTGGCATTTTACTGCCATTTGCCCTGCTGCTCCACATTGACCCGTTGCCCCTTTTTGGGGCCAATTTTATGAGCGCAACAGACCACGCGACGTGTTTCGACGTGGAGCTGGAAGTGTGCCATAAATTACAGTGTTTTATGTCTTGGCAGTCAGTCAGATACTCACAAACACGCACAAGGATAGATCAAATCAGATCAGATTTCCAAACAGAATATAAGTGATTTTTCAACAGTGGCTCTAATGCAGCACTTTGGGCTGCCCAATGTTATGGAAAAGCGCAAGCTGCGACCAGACCGCTTTCCATATACATTTATTTATTTATCACTCTGTGCGCAGTATTTTCCCTAACGTAATCTGCCACAGTGAGCTTGTGAACCAGCTCGATTAAACCGATAGCAGTTGCCCCCAATTGAATTAGGCCCACTCAAAAGTAACTCAATAAGGCAAGCACAAATTTTACCCATCAGCTGCGACATAAGCGATGACAGCGTTTATCATTTTCTTAACACAACCCGGCGACATGTTAACGATGCATTTCTCTATGTATGTATGTATGTATGTATGTATGTGTATCTCTATGTTCTATGTTCATGTATGTATCTAAAGACGCATCCGCTCGTTTTAGTGCATAGTTTATTGCGAATGCTTGTTGGTATTCTCGTTGGGCTGAAATCACAAAAAACTTGGCTCGCTGTCCATTTATGGATATTCCCTAGGCCTTTTGTTAATCTACGTGTGTATTCGGGTATTCGTCAGCCTCTCTATCTAGCTATCTATCCGAATGTCTCTCTGTCCATTTGTGCGTGCTCGAAAACAACGACGTCCCCTTGGGTGGGGCGACTCCAATGCCAATGCCAATGTCAATGCCAATGCCAATGCCAATGCCAATGCCAATGCCAATGGCAATGACAATGCCGACACATAAAGGCTAAATTGAACTTGAATGTGACCCGAGTGGTGTCAGGTGAGTAAAAGTTAGGAGCTGTACATTTGATGGCAGATGGATATAACTCACAGCGTCGGCCAATGGACGCAGCACTCAAGTCATTAAGTCCTCGTTAAAATATAGAAGAACCGCACACGGCCTATTCAATTGGAAAACTCAATGGGATTCAATTGAGCCAACAAATTGTCTACCTGAGCCACAGTTCCACTGGGCCCATCTAAACCGGAACATGTACGTAGGTCACAGCGTATGGAGTTTATGCTCTTGCCGACTGTCCTCAGGTATATATCTATAAAATACAATCGATTTTTTAATAATTTCTGAGCTAAGTTATTTAATTTTTGTTCTTATATGCTACTAGGTTTTTATTCGTAGTTTATGTTGGGTTATTTGACTTTATTAAATATAAGATTATACATTTTGCATAGCAAAATAAATTGATAATCTAAAACCGTTAACTTTTTTTAATCCATTTATTTTGATTATATAGCATTTTCGCTGTTGTTGCTTGTGCCAGGAGACACTTTAATGCCTAATGATGGCCAGGGACACTGGCAAAGCTGTTGTTTTCTGTCAGCTGGTGGGTTTCGTATCTATATCTTTATTTATAAATATATCTATTAGCAGATATATACAGTTAAAACTGAGATTGCCAATCTTTGCTCGTATTGTGTGGCATATGCCTGAAGACTCCGGCAGCTAGTTGGAGTCGACCATTATCAGCATCAGGTGCCAGGACAGCACCACTGCTGACAACGTGGTACTGATTGTTGTTGGCCTTGTCTTTGTGGTTTTTCAGGCGCTTAACTATAACAACACAGCTTAACACCTTTTGATCGGCAGGCAGCGGCAAAAGACGGAGACGATAGCCGCGCAGTGAGCAGTGCGGGTTTAAGTGTGGGTGTGTGCTTGTAGGTGTTGGTGTAGTTATGGCATCGAATAAATTCCGGTTGGCTTTGTGGAGAGCGCACAAGAGCAGCCCGCACGCACACACTCAAACACTTGTGGAGAGAGAAACTCGTTATTCATAAACTTAATGCCAAAGAGAGCATAATTTTCATTTTGCCTCCTTTCGGCTTACTTTACTACTTCTTCCTTGGCAGCAGCGTTGGGCGTGGTGCCGCCCCCAACCTGTCCAATATATACATATGTATACTTGTGTACAAGACTAAAGCACATATGGGAAATAAAAGCCAAACATTGAGGCAGCAGCAGCAGCACAAACTCCAATAAACTTGTGCTTGGGTAGCAGCGGTAAGTGGGAATTATATAAACATACACATAAGTGAGCAAAAAACACAACACACTCACATACAGCGAGCAGCAGCTGTTGATGCGTCTTATCAACGCTTAGATCGGCAGCGCGCTACAAGCAACGCGCTACATGCAACGCGCAAAGCGGCATAAAAAAGAATAACACGATGAAATACGGAAGGCAGCGGAAACACGACGCAAAACATATGCCTGCTTATTGTTTGTGTCGCAATTAAAGCCAAATTGCCTGACAACCAAATCAATTCACAATGAAATTATATGGATTGGGCTTCCTGAGCGGTCGCGAAAGACTCCAAATATCGAACCATCTTTAAAGCTTAAAGCTGTAACATAATCGGCTCTAAATCGGTTTTGATTTAATTAATCTGATATAATTTGATATAATTCATTTGAGCTCATTTTTTCCCAGTTACTATATTTGCAATTATATATATTAAAAATCGCTTAGGAGCCAAATCGAATTGAAGCGAGTCACAAGAATTACAATGAGCTGACTCGAATTACCATGCCTAAATAATACTGCAAAAGTGAAAGCAGCGCATTATTTTTGTTTGCACTTTAAACCTTTTTGTCTACCGACTTTTAACTTTTACTCCAGTTGCAATCGTGGCAAAAGGGTTTGCCTGCAGTATTCCCGCTTCTTGTCATGTTGCTGACGACCACCTCCTTGCTTCTTCTAAAGCTCAGAATGTGCTGATTCGCTTCATTCGACATTCGCTTTATATTCGCCGTTTGCCCCGTTTGCCCCGTTTGGCCCGTTTGCCCCGTTTGTCCCGTTTGGCGCGTTCGCAATTCAATTATGCATTCTGACAGCGTGTCAGGCCTGCAGTCTCCCGGTCTTCAGTCATCCTTGCGCTTTGCAATGCAACTAAAAAATTGCTGTTCCATTCCGCATTCAGGTCATTAATACGCCATCATCAGCGGCTGCTCAGATGGCCAAGCGACAGCGAACTTAAAGCAAAGCCAGTGGTCAGCGGGGCAAGTGGCATGTGGCAAATGGCAAGTGACAGGGACAGGGGGCTGAGGCGCTGAGAACGGGTGTGGGTAAGTTTTGTTAGCATGCCCGGCGCCCTGTTTGTTGTCTGCCGGATATGCACGGACTGCCAGACGGAATTAGAATGCAGTTGGCTTCCTTGCTGCTGTTTCTGAAATGCAGCACGCACGGCTGCGCTTTTGAGTGAAATAAGATGAAATGCTAATGATGGCAAAACATTCGAGCAATTCACACACACACACACACACACACACACACTCATACACATGCGAACACTCGCACACGTACACGCACACGCACACTTGCACTTGCATACGGTCATACGTTCATTAGCCAAAATTGGAAATTATGTGCAAATTGCTCAATACTCGTCGTGCCGTTAAGCGATAAGTGCATTTCAGAATCGTTAAGTACTCGTAACTAGTGCAGCAACGCTTGATTTAGTTCATGTAATCAATATTTTGAGGGATTACTTTCGAATCGCTGGTGCGTTTCAAAATGTGCTGCATTTCTTATAATTTATAAAAGAGTTTTAACTAATAACTAAAAGAGCTATAAACTTGCAATTTTCAATGAGAAGGTCTCTTACGATGAATGTGAATCGAGAATTTGGAAATTTCCCCGCCAAAGCTTGAAAAAATGGGATAAACTCGTTAAATGAAACTTATTTGATGGCCTTAAACGCATATTCAAATAAAAACCTGCATGAAAATTCTATATTTTCGAATATTTTACAAAATTTACCCCATTCGTCAAAGTTTTCGTACAAGTTCGTCGAACTGTTTCAAAGAATTTTCTGATAAAATTTACTTCACGGTGGATAAACTATAGCTATATTTTCTGGCATAAGCAAAAATGTAATATTTTATATTGATGTAAATGTTTATTCACTATGAACCGTGCAATGGCCTTCTTAATGGCGTAGAAAATGCTTCTGTGATTTTCTATTTATAACAATATACAATTCAAATTCAAATTTTTGCTTTTTTTTTTAATATTTTTGCTTTTAAGCTAAAGGTAAATTGAAGCCAATTATTCACCTCTGTGATTAAATAAATTCGTATTGCTTAGTGCATTTAACAAAATAATATTAGGTCAGTGCCATGGCGTACCAGCTGCTGCTCAACTCCTGGGCGAAGCATTGAAGTCGAAACGGCTCAAGATTAAAGGAGTACGCAAATATGCATGATCCTCTCACTTCCCTTCCCTGATTCACTCGTTCTTCATTGTTGCCTGCTGTCAATCGGCTTTCGTTCTTACTCGAATTGAAAATTGAATTTCCTACGCCAATAAATGCACACAAGAATCTTGGCAACTGAAATTCACTCGATGGATCTGAATGTGGAGTCGGATGGGGAATGGGAATGCCGATGGCTTGGAGGGCACTTCGCTGGGGGCACGCAAAAATCAATCAAACAAAACAGACTGACACTTAGACAGACGATTAGGAAACAGCTAAAGCGAACCGGCAACTTGATATGCAAGTCAGACAGCAGGGCAACAGAATGAACACCCAAGAGACAAGCTAGAAACAATAGAAGCTACATTGCCACATAGCAGATGCTCGATGGTAGATAGATGATATCTGATACAAGCTGAGCAGAGCAAAAGGATTCGGTCATTGTTTCGCTTAAGCGCACAACAACAGAGCGTTAAATTCAACTGCGATAACCAAAAGTACAAAATCTTTGTCAACGCTAGTAAAGGTTTGCGACTAGTAGTTATCCTGTTCCCACATTTGCAATACACATATATGCATCAAGAAATAACACGCAATTGAATATAAAGTCATTACTGAGGGTGGAACAGTTGCAGATACAAACATCAAAACCATCTCGATTCAAATTTCCAACACTGATCTTCAAAACTATTGACTCGGCTGTTGATCCTGATCAAGAATATACATATCTACTTTATGGGATCGGAGTTGCTTCCTTCTGCCTGTTATATACATTTGCACAAAACCATTATATCCTTTTTACACATTTTTAATGGGTTCAGGGTATAAGACAAAAAATAATTAATTTATTATTATAAACTAATTAATATAAAATGTATTCCTAATACTATAAATTAAATTCCCATTTTTTAAGTGCATGGGGAAATAAAGAAAAATGTACTTGTCATAAAGCCAACTAAAATTTAAGTTTCTCATGATTACTAGTTTTTGTAAATTTAATTTCTTGAAGTTAAGGTAAACATACAACTCTTTGCCTTGTGCTGCAAAACTTTACAAGAAATGTTGTTGAATTTAAAGGTAACAGATAAACCGTTAACAAACTTAGACATATCAACATGGCAAACTTAGACACGGAAAAATAATTTAAGTTTCTAGTGATAATTCTTTTCTTTTTAATTTAATTAAGTCAAGCCAACGAGTCGAACTCTTTGGTTTATTAGGACAGTGCTGTGAAACTTTACAAGAAATTCGGTTGAATGTAAAGTTAATAGTTTAATTAAAATGTTAAGAAACTCTGAGTATGAAGATGCCACAGAAAAATAAACATCCTTGCAATTGCAAAAAGTGCTCTTATGTAGCCCATTCGGATGTTTATCGTATTTGAATCGTTTTGGGGAATTTGTCTTAGTCGACTAATTAAATGTTTGCCAAAAAAGTTAATTCCGCATTTGCCATCCTTCAACAGTTGTCTCTCAGCTGAAAATATGTCAACTAAGCTAATTCAACGAGCTATTTGTTTTACCTGATTCATAGTACTCAAATAGAACCTATTTGAGTGGCGTCTCGGACTGAGTCCTTGGACTACTACTTCATTGGCTGTCCGTCGCTTGCTGTAGATGTAGCTTGACAATTGTTTAACTAAATGTTTTTCAGCAGCTTGGAAGCTCTATTTTAAATAAACAAGGCAAATGGGCTAAATGTTTGTGTGTATGTATGTATGTGTCTGTGTATGTGTGTGTGTGTGTGTGTGCCTCAAGTTACAAATAAAACGCAACCGAAATGAGCTTAAGAGCTTATGGAGCGCTAAACAAACAACGGAGCACACAAAACAGAGGCTGAGTCTGAGACTCCCAACGTCATCGTCGTCAACTGGCTTACAGCTGACTGACTTAGGGTTTGGGTTCGTGGTGCTTCTCCTACTCCTGGTTACTGGCGCTCTTGCCATGGCTGTCGCTGGTTTATTCTATGTCGGCGCTTTGGAAGTTTTATTTCTTTTAGCCACCATGTGGCGGCGGGTTGAGGCGCTTGATGTGCTGCCCTGCTTTTATGACTAAGTCAAATATGAAAGTAAGTTGCTGCTGCTTACTGGCTGCTTGACTGACTAACACGGCCATGCCCCACGTTCGCCCTCTAACACTCTAACCCTCGACCCTCTGCCCTCTGCGCTGTGCCCTCTTCCCGCGAGCCCCTCAGTCACATGGACGCCCTTTTGGCCATGTTGGGGGCATTCAATTTGATTTATTGCCACTTAAAAGGCAACATTCAGTTTTCGAAATAAATAACACGTTTACACATCCAAATGAAGCTTCAGTTGTTGAGAGTTACAATGGCGCCACCCGCTCCGCTCAACACACCCGAAGCACTCCACACATTCCGCATCCTCTCATTCATCTTCGCTCTGTTTCGCGATGGCGACGAAATTGTTAATAAGAACGCATATATTATGCCAACGCCAACACACATGAGCCTTTCCATTTATGAATGTGTGTGAGTGTGTGTGTGTGTGTGTGTGTGTGTGCGGCAGGATTGCAGTGTACTCGGGACGCCCTCAGCTCACACAATTAATCGAGTCTTCCTTCAACGTCGTCGTGGCTTATAGCCGAAATGAAGCGTGAATCGGACAATATTCAAGGCATCCTCTAAGCCACAAAAGTTGCGAGCCGTGTAATCGACTGTAGCTGACAATCGATTGGCAGCCGACAGTCCAACAAACGATTGCACAACAAAGTTCGATTGACAGCCACTTAATCGATGTATTGATAATGTTATATGAGTACATCGAGAGCATACTTTACACCAAGACTGTTTGTAGTTTGAGCTCGAAACTACAGCATTTTTCCTCAATGACCCAAACTGTCAACCGAAATTTGAAAATTAAACTTTATCCTTTGCATACGAACTATTCATTCTTTTTTATTTTGCAAATTTCCTATAAGCTTAAATAGATTTGAATTCGAAAAATTATTGTTAACAACTTTAAATAGAAATGTAATTATATATAACTATATAACTATAGCTTGGAAATATAAATGATGATGATGATCTTATCAATCTATTAATACATACATATGTGGCGAGTGTTAGCGTCTGTGTGTGTGTCCGTGTCTGTGACAGACACTCGAAGTTTAGCAAACCTTAAAAACGCATTAAATGAAATGGCGTAAGGACATGAACATCAGCCATGAACACAATGTTCTAAATGGCTGCAAGCCAACCCAGTACGCTTGATTTCATTTCACACTCACATATATGCATAAAAATATGTATTTATATATATATATATATACGTATATATATATATATATTTGCGGTCGACAGCGGTCTGAATAGGGTGTGACAGTGGAGGGGATGCTCGCGTTAAATTTATGACCGCTGACCATTTTTAAATAGCCACATGCGCACCTGGGCACACCTGCGCATAATGTGGTCGTTCTATATAAAATTTCATTCATGATAAATGCGAAGCAAGAAATAACAACAAGCCAAACAGAAGCACACACACTCTGCCACCCCCTCGCACACACACACACACACACAACCAAACGCACACATTCAAATTCTTTGGGTAGCAAATTTTAATTAAAAAACATAAACTTCATTGTTGCGGCAGTTGGCACTCATTTTGTTGCGCAACCAATTCAGCAAATCGAGTTGTTGTTTTTACTGTTGCTGTCGCTATGATTTACTTGCCTGCCCATTAGAGACACGCCCACAATGCACAAACAATTTTGGGGAAGTTGTTTAGCTTAAAAATATGCATGTAGTTTGTGTTCATATTCGGCAATGGGTTTTGTATTTGATATCCGCATAAAATGTTCATTAAAATTAGTCACTGAACACGGGCTATTTTTCAGCATTCACATATATTGCTGACGCTGCATATTGGCAGCTTTGGCAACATTGCCAAGCTGCACCGACACAAAAATAGTAAACAAAATTGAAATTTAGTGGCGCTAGGTGGTTATAACGAGCAATTGTGGTTAGATTAATGGGGCAATTAAAAAACAACCGTACTTATGTCGCCTCGAATTGAAAATAATTAGCGAAAGCATAATATCGTTAATAATTCATGAAAGATATCTTCGGACGCAGAGGCCTTGCCAGTCTCTAAGTTCGAATTTGATGTAAGGTTTTTATTGGAAATGTGCATGGTGTAATGAAAACCGTCAAGATAGTAAATAACATAGGTTAACTTGAGAGACTTATAACATAAAATTACCTTAATATAAACAAATTATATATAAGAAACGGCGAAAAATCCTTTGAAAGTGGTGAGATCAAAAAAACCAAATGAATTACCAGAATATTTGGTGCAACCACTGTCATTTACTCACACACTGACAGGCATACACAAACACACGCACACACGCACACACACATTCGTTGGCAATTACAAAAATAATTAATGGAAATCAAATAATGTTGGTATTGTTCAGTTGCGAACACTTTTTGCATTATTATCGGGTTAGCCGCAAGGTTTTTGCGATTCTCGCGACTCATTAAAATGCAATTTGGCTCTATAGAAAGCAGCAGGAAAGCAGCTGTGCTCTCATTTTCGTAATCGCAAATATAAATGAGATTTCATTTCTTAAATACAAAACAACATAGTATCCAAAGCAAGCGGCTATGTTGGATGCAATGCACAGTTTTTCTTCTTTTTGTTTTACAAATAATTATCATTTGCATTATTCAGCGAATTAAAAGTAAGTTACACTTTGAAAGAAAGTTTTAAAAGCTTGAGCAAAATGCTTTGATAATTCAACAGTTATCTTGTTGAAACGGATATGCAAACAACCAGCCAATTGGTTGAGTGCTTGCTTTTTTTCAATAAATATACCATAAAATTCCATAATATAAAGGAGTGCTTAAAAAATATAATTGAAAACAATTAATATGTCATTTAAAACACCTGTATAAATGAAAAACTTATGTGACTTTTCACTTAGGGGAAAATCAACATTACCATTTTTTTTTTTGAATTGGAAATACAGAACAACGTTTAAAAAAAAACGACTTCAAATTTCCACCTCGTTTTCTGTAGGTTTTGTTGTATTCAGTTTATGTTTCTGTTTTTGCAATTCGCCTGCAGGAAAATGTGCTGCATAACATAAAATTAATCATAATTATGCAAGTGCGTTTATATATGTAAGTATGTAAGTATGTCTGTGTGTGCGCAGTGTGTACAGTACACATGCATGAGCACATATATGTGAAAGAAATTGCGGATGTATTTTTTTAAATTTATAACTCCACATTTCGTGCTAGTTGACAAATTGATTGAGTCTGATTGGATTTATCCCAAGGGTACCACTCGCATTTGCTTTGTCTTACATTTCTAAAAAATGCATACCAAAAGCACAAAGTTTTGTAATACAACAATAAACTTATTTGTAATGTAGAAGTGTTCCTAGATGCTCTTGCACCACAACATTATAAATATATCATTTGTAGCAGGCCACTTGTAATTTAGGCAGCAGGCTACTAGTGGCGTAGCTAAAATCTGTTCATAGTATTGATATCTATATGAATCGATATTAATTGTTTAATCACCAACTTGAAGAAGAAGAATAAATCAATCGTTCTGAATAAAGAGAGGTAAGCAGACGTGTCTGTGGAAAAAATATCATTTACTTTTGACTGCTACGCATTTAAACAAAAATACACAGAATTTTTAATCTGCCTAATTAAAATAATATTGCGACCTTTTCGAGAAACAGCCTCCATTAATCAATTTAGAATCCAACCTGGGATATCCAGCGCCATCACAATTAATTAAATTAATTGTTGGAAAAATGATCAAAATATACTTATATATATCAAAGGTTTATTTTTGTTTTAACGTAACATACATTTTAAGACCACTAATAAAAAACATTTAATTATCACCTTGCTTTCAACAGGAGTAGCTGACTGGAACTGGGGGATGGACATTTTAGATGATTGATTTCAAATGCAGTTAAGTAGGATCAAGTTTGAATATAGAATTTAAAAGGATATCTTTTAGCCGAACACTCTTAATTTGAGCTGGTGTTTTATTTGGACTGTTTGCTCAATTCAATGCGATTCACTGCTGCTTCTTGTTTACTTTGCGCTTTTTTAAATCAAATAAACGCTGAAGTGCGAGTGGAGTGGGAAGTGGCCCATGATTGTGCCCCACATTATCAGCTTACTATCGCTGTACACTTGCCCCGCATTGCTGCAGCACAGCCCGAGGCTACTCGTGTACAGGAGTATACTTATCTATAGTTATGGTCTTACAGAAGGAAAAGCTTGAAGCAATCTTAATAAATATTGAGATATATTCGTCATCGGATGCTAGTTGTACATAAATATTCCCGAATCATATAACTATATCATGTAGCTATCCTTGGAAAGCTGAGTTGTTGTCTAAAAACGAAATCGAACCATCAATTTGTACGGTGTACGGAAATAAGTTGTTTTTACTTTATGCAGTAAGTTCAGTGAACCCAGTCCGCCGTTAACTGCACAAAATGGCGATTCAAATATATGTGGGGAATGTGGTCGGCTTTAAGGTACAATACTGTCTCATGCCTATTTCGAGCAATGCTTGCAATCGAAACTTGTCAAGCCGAAGGCACACATTTATGTACATATCCATATATGTTATTGTATGCGTGTGTGACTCCTACACTTCATTCACACAGGGGGCAATTAATCTGGTCAACAGCTTCTATAATTACTTGTACCGAGCAGTTCACAGGCTGTCACCTGTACGACCCAACAGTTTGCTCCACTGAGTTGAAAATTTATGGCAGGGCCGCCACACCAAACAGAGAGAGAGAGAGAGAGACAGAGAGAGACAAAAAAAGTAGATCCTTCCATGGGAATAGTGTGCCTTCTTGGACCTGGCAAGGCGTTGTGTGTTAATGACGAGCTGTTGATTTGTGATGTTCATTATTTGCGAGGACGTTGCCTTAGACGGGTGCCATAACTCACAACTTTTGTGGAATACGCCGGGGAGAGGGTGCTGGTGGTGTTAGTGGGCGAGTGCTCTCAGTTGATGAACTCGAGAAAACTAATTAAAACACGTGAAAAACACATGGAAAATGGCATTGGCCCTGTTGCCACCCACAGCCGAATGCACATGAATAATTTAAGGGCTAACATGGAGCTAGAGACAGCAATGATGAAGACGAGGCTGACGATTACGGTGACGGCGATGTTGATGTTGACCTCAACTAATGCTCTTACCTCAAACTTGTTCCATTTCTATATTGGGGATCTTTGGGACTTTGGCTGCTATCCTCGACTATACACTATATTAATAATTATTAGGTATTTTAGCTCGAAAACTTAATTTTCGACGAAATATAAAGACTTTGTTGAAAACCCTGAGCGTCTGATGAACGCCGTCCAGAGCACTACACTGAAAAAAAAAGAAGTAATGTGCATCTATGTAAAATATATGAAACTTTAAGAAGTTATCCAATGTAAACATATAACCAAGTAAAGGTAGCTAGAATATATCATGTACCATGTACATGTATCATAGATCGTATTTAGTTTTACCATTTAACTGGGTATTTTTATATGTGAAATTTTAAATTATTCAAAGAACTCAGCATTTTTCGTATTATTTGGACTTCGGTGTCATCACTTTTCGTCCATTTTTGCAGTGTGCGGTCAGGTTGACGATCTGTGTAGTCGTAGCTAGTGGACAAGAGCACTCCGCTCTGTTACACACCGGATGCTCAAAGTGAAAACGGAAGTCGCTCATATTACGTCACACACGAGAAATTTGGAAATGTGTTTCCGGTAGGGACAGCACTTCCGCTCGGCCAGCGTGTGCAGTTGTCTCCATCTCTGTATCAAACTCTCTCGTAATCGCGCTCACTTTCCTGCCATTATGTTAATATCCCCGCAATTCACAGTGCTCGCAGTGCGCTAACTAAATTGAAAATACCTAGCTTACACAATGAAAATAAGTGAGAATCCAGCAATCTCGACTTGGAGATACGCTGAACCCAATACTTTACCCTATCATAAACTGTACACGTCCCAATCTGAAAAATTGGAAATAAGCATTGTTATCGATAAAAGTGAAAGCCTTTCTTCCAAATCTAAAGTATCCAGCCCTTGCTGTCTCTGAAATCGGCATGATTATACAGACTGTTTATGTTGCTGATGTCAATGTGTCTTTTTTGGGAGATTCAGCCTGTCAGTGAAACTGTTTACAGTGCACTTTTTATCAAATATCAAATTCATTTTCGAAGCGAAACGTGCTTTATTATTATTTATTAATTACAAATTCAACGCAGACTAAAATATGTGAATATGTGAGAAATATTGAATGAAATTGATAATAATAAAGCCATAATATTGTATATTATTATTTAATTCAGTTTATATTTTCTGTATTGTACAATCATGCATTTCAGTCCAGTGTAACAACTGTTAAATTTAAATTTGCCAGCAAAAATCAATTGTGTGTCTAAAAGTCGTCCTAGTATCAATATGCATTTCCATTTCCGTTTCAATTTCAAGTGCATTCACTGACTTTCAGCTGATAGTCAATATGCTCGGCCAGCAGTAGCTGTCGTTGCCCAATTCGACCGAAGTGGTTTTCAGCCATTGCGGTCGCGTTGGGCGGTCTATTAAAACGGAAGTGGCAACTAAAAGCAGTTATATTTTCGGCACACTTACACGAATTTTTGTTGCTGTTGGTGATTTTGTTTTTTTTTTTGTTTATCCTGTAGGGACAAAATACTTTTAGTTTTTCTTTGGCTAATCGCTGTCCCGAAGGTGGCTTTGGTCGCGGAGAGTTGGCTGTTGGGTGGTGTGTGATTTTGGCTGCAGCTGGAACTGCTCCTAAAGCTGAAAGTGCAAACTGTGACGCCGCCAATGACTTTTGCAGTGGGCCTTGTGTTGGCTATCTTCTAATGAAACACACTTGTGTGTACTTATGTGTGTGTGCGGTTGCACCATGTGGTTGTCATGTGGTCTGTCTGTGTGTGTATGTGAGGCTGTGACTAATATTTTTTTTGTTGCATTTGGCGAATTTGTTTGTTTTGCAGTTTGTGCAACTAAAGAGGAATTACTTTTCAACTTTATTAGACACTGGGCGTGGCACGTGACAATTCACTACATGTGTGTATGTGTGTGTATATTTGAGTGTCTATCCACCTATTGTCAACTGATTTTGCGGATGCTTTTACTTCTGGCAGCGTCCCTCCATCCATTTTCTTTCATTCCCTCTCTCTCTCTCTCTCTCTCTCTCTCTCTCTCTCTCTGTGTTTCTTGCTGTGCGCTCTCTTTTCCCATGTTTCGTTTGGTTTCGGCGTTTTAATTGGTTTAGTTTGTTTAGTTGTTCTTTCAATTGAACTTGGTGTTGTTGTTGCCTTTTTTCAATTTTAAATTACATTTTAACAACTTTGCCACAGTAAAATTTTAATTGAACACTGATTTGCACTCATCCCTGAGCTGTGTCCTTCTCCTTATCTATGTTAACACAATCATTATTTTTTTTTGCTCTATATATATAATTCTTCTGCCTGTGTGCTTAGGCGTGGCCATATTGAATGCTGACAACACCATCTAGCTAGCAATTAATGTGATTTATGAACACACTTCATTATCCCCGCGCTCAGAAGGAAAAATCAAGTTGAAAAACATCGCCCGTTGCGTGTTTGGAAATTTAAAGAATCTGTGACCCACCACGCACATATACACATACACAAAAGACCCACACACGCATACATATACGGTCGCGCACAGTGCGTTTCTGGTGTGTAAACATGCGATTAATAATAAAAGAAATAAAAAAGTATGCAAAAATAAAATTTAAAAACACCAGCATAACCTATGAGAAAGGCTCAAAGCGAATAATAAAATACAAAACAACAACAAAAAAAAGTCACAAGCACAGCTTAAATAAAAAAAAATTAAAATAACTGAACAACCCAAGCCAAAAGCAGGCCGGGGAAATCCTTTTGTGACAGGATCCGCGAGGTTTGGGGCTTGGGGTTGGACTGCTTGGGAAATTAAATATGCGCCTCATGTAGACGATTCTTTTTGTATTTATTTATTTTATGCGCGCGGCTTTGCCTGCATTGCACTATGTGGGTTGATGGGGGTTGGTTTTGCCTTCTGGGGGCGTTGGCAAAACAGTTAAATTAAGAAAAAAGAATAAGTACTATAAATACATCAGAAAGGAGTAAACAATTGCAGAATTACATATACATATATATGTATATTCTGGGTCATTTATTGGGACAATCGTCAAGGGGCGGCAGTGATGTTGTGCGACGAGAAATATATGACATCCGGATGGATAACGATTCAATATTAATATCAACCTTAATTAAGTGTATTACAAATACCATCCTCAACAACTTATTATATCACAAAACGCACAAGCCTAAACAAAACAGCCGCACAAAACAAAGAGCAAATTATATAGCATCAAACTGAGCAACAATTGGGGAAATACAAATAAAATAAATGCCAGCTAAAATAAAATACATGATAAAGGAAAATAAAAAATATAAAAAAAACAAGTATACCAAAAAGAGAAAAACTTGCCAAGTTATCGGGATGCAAGGTGTGCTTGAGTGTGTGTGTGTGTGTGTGTGTGTGTGTGGGTTAGTGTGTGTGCTAGCTTGCGCTCAGGTGTAAAATTTTATTGAGTCGAAATACGAAATATATGCAAATTGCGAAATAATTTAATGGCGCGTTTAATTGGGTTTTTTAGCGTGCACGCAACGATGGGAAAAATGGAAACATATCAAAAAGAGCAACGGCGGAGAAGAAGAAGAGCAGCTCGTAAGAAAAGGGGCGGCCCAAGAAGGATTGTATGGGAAAATGGAGTGATGTGGCGTGGGTTGGTGTGGGGGGTTGATTGGAAAAGTTTTGGCATCTGGCAAAACGAATCAATTGAAATTGAGCGCTGGCAATGGGCGCTAATAAGAATTTGATGTGCGGTTAATGGAGAGTCGGAGAGCCGGAGAGCTGCCAAGGAATTAAGCGAGTGTGGCACGTGGCAAGTGGCTCTGATTTTTAAGTCGCTGCGAAAAAGTTTTATCATTATCGCTGCGCAACCAAGTCGATGGGAATTGCCAATGTCAGCAATGACGAGCAATGAGCCAGCACGATGCCAAAAAATGTCTTCTTAGGCTGAGAGGATTATAAAAGATATTCAAGTGCGAGTTGCGAACACTGACAGATTTTGTCCATAATCTGTTTTAAACGCACAATCGGGATATATGTATACAATGCGCATTTCCAGGTACAGTTGTGCTAAATAGCTGAAAGCAGCAACGCCTCATTGACAGTCCATTCAAATCCATTGCGACTAACAAATGAACACACAAATATGTATCCCAAAATAAATAGTAAAATTCTTATATATGTATATAAGGCTATACCTGGTTGCCTCGTCAGTGTGGCAACATTTAGTTAGTGTGGACTGCTTTTCCACGGGCATTTCAGTGGGCTTAACAAGCGCTTTCCTTTTTATTTGCGTCAGCTTAGTAATATGCTGGAGGCTGGAGGTGGTAACTCCGTGACCTCGTCCTGCTGCGTGCAGCCACCCAGTCCACCCACCGATGATGCTTACAACGCGAGCAGCAGCGACACTAGCAGCGAACGGCTGCCATTATAAATTATTATTCATGAGCGGATGCGGATATTGAAAAGTTTCATTTTGTTGTTGTTATTGTCAAAGTGTGGTCGTTGTTGTTTTTGTTGTATTGCTTATGTTGCTGGTGTTGCGTCTATTTTCATTTCAATTTTTACGCCGTTGACGTCGGTGTCATCTTAGCTCTGGCAGTTTTGTTGTTGTTCTTGTTGTTGTTGCAGTTGTGGTTGATAGTCTGCTTCCAAGTCTTCTTTTTTATTTCTTCTTATATGTATGTATGTATTTTTTCTTTTCTTTCAATTTTTTTGTTTGCCTCTGCGCGTGTTGTTTGGAAATTAGATTTGTGCACGTTTTCTTGTTTTCTATTTTCACTTATCGACATTTTTCCTCCATGGTTTGCTGGTAACCCATCCTTCTTGCTTTGGTCATTTATTTTTCGTTCTTGTAATACCATTGCTCCAGCATCTTCTAAGATAATCAAAGTTGTCGTCCATCTTATCAGCAAAATACAACTTTATTAGTTGGATAATTAAATATACGTTTTCGAGAATTTCTATTCATGACTATACATACCTCATTTCGTTAGTTGTGTAAAAATGAATTTATCATTATCTTGCCTTTGTTTAGTCTTCTTTATTTTTTTCAACATATTTTCCAAACTTTCTATAGGCACGCTTCAAAACATGTAAACATTTAGTTCGTTCATAATAAAATCATGTCTTATAGATCAGTTTGCATTCGTAATGAAGATAAGTCTTACCTTACTTAGTACTACTCACAGCTCGCTGGGTTTTCTCAGTTTTCTTTTTTGTGCCCCTTTCTCAAACCATCCAGGCCTTTTGGCTAGGATTTCAGTTAGCGTTGTGACTGGGCCTGAAAGTCAAATTATTGTCAAAGACCCGAATTCACAGTCATATTTTGTGTGTAAGTATGTATTTATATACAAAACGCATCCGTATCTATTTCTACTATCTATATCCGCAACCGCAGCCGCCTGGCTGTCATCTGCCTCTCTGCTTCTCCTCTCAGCTGCTGCTGAGACCCGGATGCTTTAAAATTTGTATTCCATTGACGTTTGGCGACCTACTGCGGGAAGGGGGCCCAGCGCCAAGTCAGTTATTTATGTGCTCGCTTGCAACTTTGTTGTTGTTGTTGTTGCTTCTGCTGCCTCAGTTCTTGAATTTGTTGTTTCTGTTTCTGTTTCTGTTGTTATTGTTATATTGCTGTTGCGCAAGCCAACAACCCACATTGATTACAACAAACTATCGCTCTGTATTATTTTTGGGACCAAGTGTCATTGCCATATCACTCACTCTATCTCTTTCTCTGCCTCTGCCTCTGCCTCTACCTCTCTTTCTCTCTCCTCCCTCTCGATTGTAATCCCTTACTCATTCTCTTGCTGATGTGCGAACTTCTTAATCAAAGTTCGACTCTCGCGCCGCAGGCAGCGCCTGAGTAAAATCGTACTGAATGCCTCAATTAAGAGATTGACCCTCAACTAAATTCAAAGCCAAAGTTATTTATAACTGCCTTAATCTCTCGCTCTCGCACTCTCTCTCCCACTCTAGTATTCTCTGGTTTTGCCAGGCACATGCAGACATAGCAGCCATTAATTTGAGCCAGCTCCAACTGCTATATTTGCAAGCTCGTATTTAACACATACATACACACACATGCACTTAGATAGATTTTCAGCAGCCATTTGGGGCCAAAAGCCGTTTGGCCAAATCTGACCGAAAACCTTTGCCACTGATCTAATTTAAATGAGCGCTTGTTTGCTTTGCCTATGCGGAAAGCGCATAAAATCTCATACACAAACCGGATATGGCTTTTTTATGACATTAAAGTTATAACCCCTCTCGCCCCCTTCTAAGCACCGGCTCAAGGAATAAACCGTTAAAAAACATTGAAATGCCAAACAGCCGCAAAGCGAACTGCAATATTGAAATATTTTGATGTTGGCAGCAAGTTAATGTAAACCAGTAGCAGACCCAAAAACACACATGCACACACACACACATACACATATATATATATATATATATATACGCATTCGAGTTGAATTATAATATACCAGCAATGGGCTCTGTACAAATGCTAGAAATCGGTAGTGAGATGAGCGCAGCACAGTAAACCTTGAAAGATCCCAAACACTGAACTCCAGACGACCCCGCAATCTGAAACCCCAAACCCAACGGTCCTGGCACGTAAAATATACACGTACGAACAGAACAGTAGAGTGGAGTGGGCTCGGATGTAGTCGGCTTGGGTAGGGTATGTGCCTTAACTTGTATTAATATCCATTAGATTTATGTTTAGCAAATGTAACCACAAAAATTACACTTTAAAGTCGACCAATTCCACTCACGAAATGAGCTGCATTTTTTCTTCGATATCCAATTGCGAATATATATCGCTGCCTCTGTCGCTCTCTTTGGTTTCAACATCCCTGGGGCATGCCGCTGGGTGCGTGGCATCCACATAAGATATTGCTTCTGTTGTTTTAATAGCAAGGGTTGGCCCCTCATAATTAAGCACCCCAACATCCAACGCTGTTGAAAGCCAGGCTCGGCACGTACATGGGCCATACATAAAAGGGCCGGGCCATTTTGTCTAGAACTTATGGGGCCTGGAGTTTAACACTTTGGTGCCACATTAAGGCTGCAAATTGTTAAACGTGACACCTGAAGTCACCGCCGGGCGACCTGAGCAACCTGACCCGCCCTATGCATGCCCCCGTTTCAAAGGAGCAGCGGCTAACATTGCCCCATTACTTAAGTTCATTAGCATCTCGAAGCAGCGTTTGCTGTCCGAAAATTGACTTTAATGTGGCAACGCTGCCGACAGTCTGGGGGCGGCGTTTAACAGACAATTGCCACTTGCCACATGACATAAAATTGACTTAAGAAAATTGCATACAACGACGAGCACTAAATATGCGCAAAGCTAAAACACTTAAGTTATACCCAAAATGGCTGTTGCTTGATCTCTCAGGATTGCATAGCAGAAAGAAAGGAGGAGGAAAAAATGCAACAACCACCAAATCAAACTTGTCACAATCTTCAAAGTGTATAGCCATAGTATGTTATAGGTAATATTATAGGGCTGGACATAGAATAAACGATTATTTTGTTGATAAAAGCGATGCATCTGGTTGTCACTGCTGTCATTTGTTTTTGCAACCTTCGTTCCTAATACTTAATTATTGAAGTTTGGTAAGCCAGCTTAAAAATTGCCACAAGGAGACATATCTTATAATGTGTGTATAGTTTGGATCGGGACCTAAAAAACCACAGACGAAGCATCATTCATATCACACTCCTTTGATAATTCATCTACTTATGTAATCTTCTGATAGCGAAGTAGAAGAGTATTCTAATTTTATATTTGTCTGCCTGTCTAGTTGTATGTGTCTATGAAGCCAATTTCCTTCCGATAATATCAAAGCAAGAATCTTGAATTGTTGAAAATATACCCCGCAAAGAGGAGCTGTCAAACCGATAAGACTTCGATAACTATAGAGAGGAAGCAAATAAAATATACCACCGCATTAATCAGAACCATATAATCTAACGAACTTGTGGGATGGTTCGGATGGGGCTGAGCTGAGGCCACCAAGCGGGTCGCGGGTTGCGGACAGCGAATGGCCTCCTCCCGGGAGGTTAGCTGCGAATAATATGAGATTCCTCGTAAGTAAGCAGTCCCGGACAAACAGCGGGTGCAATATTGTCATTTGTACCGACAAGGCGATTGTGTTGCCGCCTTCTAAAGTATAGCCTCACACAACCCCCTATCTCCCCACATTACTACCTACCCGTCCTATCCCCACATCTCACTCCGGGACGGACTAATGCGTTATCCGAACCGTGCCGAGAGTCAGCTTAGCTGGAGGCCCAGGCGAAAAACTAGCCCAGTCTCGAACGGTGGGCTCAGGCAAATGGCGACCGCCTGTTCTAATTTAGCCTTACCCGGGTAACGCGGATCTCTGCCCGGACGGACACATACTTCTCCGCAGCTTGTGGGAACACATGAAAAATTCAGCAAACAATAAAGTACCGCAGGATCTCCCTGCGGAGTATGTCGCAAGACATTTAGAGGGTCGGGCTCTAGACGGCGAAAGACCTTCTCGTGTGGTAGACTACATTCCACACCGTGCTGCTCCGGCACCAAATAGGAGAGTGCCGCAGGCACAGCAAACTCCGGCTTCGAGGCGTCGGATGAAGCCTCAGTCGATTGGCTGAGGACCGCAGCATCGCGGCTAAAATCGTGGAAGGGCGTGTCCCTTGAATTCAAAGTGGGAGACGACATACCGTCTGCCCCAGAAGTGTGGATCGGTCGACCGAATCCCTGTTGGTTCTGCTGAGGAACCAGAACAGGATCGAGACCGATACATGGAAGGTGATTTCCAGGAGGAACGAGGGTGGAGGAGCCCTCCTGGTCATTGGGATAGATGACCTATCCAAGGACATAATTGTGGAGAAGGGGCACCAAATCTCCTTCCGCTACGGGACCATCCCCGTTGGCGGATTAAAAAGGAGAGCTGGAGCGAAGCCTGATGCAAGCGGCAGGGAGATCGTCAAAGTGGAAAGTCCAGTCCCCTATCACCGTGTCAGCTGGAGCCGCACCTGTAGTAGATGTCCAAGTTCATCGACACAGGCCTGGCTCAGGTAAACATCCACCGAGCTTAGGCAGTCTCGGCGGTCTTAGCAAGGATGTTTACCAAGCAACACCTTGGGCTAGCCCTGGTACAGGAGCCATGGGTGAACAATGGCATTAAAAGCGGCTGACTCGAAGGTAATCTGGGATCGGAGAGATCCAGCACCAAGAGCGTGCATCATGGTAAGGAAGAGTATTATCTTTACTATCCTTTCAGAATTCCTGACTAGAGACTGCGTTTCCATACTGGTGCAGACCAAGGGTAGCGCGGTCTCTTCGGCTATGGTGTCTGCGTACTTCACAGGTGATGAAGCCTGGCCACCACCAGAGACAGAAAAACTGGTGGATTACTGCAGGAGAGAGAAAATCGCAGTGCTCATCGGATGCGATGCCAATGCGCACCACACGATATGGGGCAGCAGCGATATCAATCTGAGGGGTGAGTGTCTAACGGATTTTATTTTTAAATATAATCTAGAATTAGGCAGTGTCGGACCTACACCGACATTTGTAACTAGAATCAGGGAGGAAGTGCTAGACATCACCCTGATTAGTCGGTCCCTAAAACCTCACCTTAGGGACTGGCATGCTTCCCAAGAGGAATCTATGTCTGACCACAGAACTATCCTATTTAAGTTACAACTAAATATATATATTATTATAATTATTGTAAAATTGGAATTCTAAAATATCTGTTAAAACTATAACTGATTGGTTAATTGAAAAATAATATTCTCTAATATTGCAGACTGGAGCATTAAATAATAAATTTTGTGGATCAACTGTTTTATAGTAATTATACAGACAAACAAAATTCATTTCATTTATCAAATTTTTAACAATTCGTAAACAATTAATAATTAATTTTGAATTTATATCAAAAAATTTATATTTCGAAGTAAGCCAAATAGACGAACTTAATATGTGGTTTATTGGAGAAGTAGGATATTGACGAATGAATTCTATTATTTGGTCTCCCTTTCTTCTTTTTCACCCCTGGTAGTTTCTGAATTTGATTCGATACTTGCAGAAGCAACTTCATTATTTGTCCATAAAGTGGATCGACACATGATTGAATTATAAATGTCGTCCGATAATTCGCTTCCTTCCACCATTCCTGTTTCTGCTTTTTTGATATCTTCAAAAAATCGTAAACATCCAGTTTCACTACTTGGAAACCACGTTCTCCTGGAGAGCTCAAAGTGGATGTAACGCCTGAAAGTTTTCTCGAAATAGATTGCGATATTAACCCAGTGTTGTATCGTGACTTTCCAGCTTGGAACAATTCTTCGAGAGAAGCTTCTATTGATTGTATTTTCGAAACATTTGAAGAAAGAACACCTGCAGGAATTATTGGAATAGGTACAATCGTGGACGACATGGATGTGGTCGCCGTGCCAAGCGACAAGGAGGACGGTCCTGGTAAATTGTCTATGTAATTGGAAGTTATCCACTGCTTTTATACGATTTTTCAAATACACATATGTAAAATTATAACACAATACTACGACGACGACGACGACGACAGGTTTTTCTGTCTGACCAATCGGCAATCTGCCGTAGGCCATGATTTAGCCATGTATACCAAGCCGCAACCCCAGGAAAACCAACTGGGAAGGCCACAAGTCGACCTTAGAGCCCCACCTAGCCAAAGGACTAGCTGGTACACCCAAAAAAATCCGGTAGAACTAGATAGGGCCATAGGTGACCTCAACAAGTGCATAACTAATGTATTTGAGGATAACTGCCCGATAGGGAAAAAGCATATGGAAAAGGATGCCGCCTGGTGGAACGACTGCCTGGAAAGGCTGCGCGTCACCACATGTCGCCTCTTCAATAAGGCAAAGAGAGACGGAATATGGGATCAATACCGTGAAAGCCTGACCTCCTATAATAATCGGAAGAATCACGGAGACTTCTGCGAAAGCATAGTTAGTGCAAGCGAAGGCGCCAGGCTCCATAGAGCGCTGGCGAAACGAACGCCTAATGCAAACTTAGCACTGAAGCGTAGGGATAACTCCTTTACGAGCAGTAATTTGCAGAAACTAGAACTACTTTTCGATACGCATTTCCCAGGCAGCAGACCCCTGCAGGAAGAGGCTATCGAAAGGGAGAGCAGACATTACCAACCCAAAGAAGCATTTTGCTGGAACAAAGTCCGCTGTATCCAACGCAGCATGCATACAGAGTAGGCAGGTCCACGGACACAGCACGTTATCAGCTGCGACGTACTTTGAGTGCGGCAATTGATAATAAAGAATTGGCATTGTGCGCCTTCTTAGATATAGAAGGCGCTTTTGATAACACATCACATGATGCAATCAAGGCTACCCTCCAGAGAAGGGGCCTGGACTATACTACCAGCAGATGGATACTCGCACTGCTGCGGTCCAGGCAAGCCATGGCATCATTGCATGACAGCACTGTGACAGTCTCCGCAGCTCTGGAGTTGGTAGACGAACTACTTAACAGACTTGCTAACAGTGGTATTCAATGTCAAGGTTATGCCGATGACATCGTTATCATAGCGCGAGGCGAATTTGAAGAATCGCTCTGTGACAGAGAATGGCCTGCGTATGTATGACAGGAGCAATGCGCACCTGCCCAACAATGGTCCTTGAAGCCTTGGAGCTCACATCACGCCACCATACCATAAGGCTCAATCAGAAAGCCACGCTTTTAAGGATGTCGGCAGGAGTTGGGGGCAATCATATCCTAAGCCATAAAGATGCCCAATTCCATTCAAATGAACTGCCCCTGCTAATGCAACCTAGGGACGAAATGGTAGGCGAATAAAGATTCGAGCGAAGTTTCACAGTTCATATGAGTAGTGAAAGGGAATGGACAACTCTGGATGAAGTCCACCCTATGAAACCGCACACCATAAAATGGTACACCGATGGATCATTCACCAATCAGGGCACAGGTCTTGGAGTGGTGGGCCCTCGGGTATCTTCCCATGAATCCCTAGGAACGCACACCAGCATATTTCAGGCTGAGATGTGTGCAATAGGAAGATGTGCGGACTTCAACTTAAAACGAAACTATCGAAATACGGATATATCCATCCTATCCGATAGTCAAGCAGCATTAAACGCTATAATGGGGAATAAGATAACATCGAAGGTAGTCGGTAGCGGGAAACGAGGCGGCTGAGAAGCAAGCAAGAATGGAGACAGAAAGGCCCCGTAACAGGACCAGAACCGTATTGTGGCATAGGGAGACACACTATTGGACTGGAACTTAAAAACGAGGGGAGACAGAGACGGCAACAGAGCTGGTCAGAGGCAGTAGGACTCCGACAAGCCAGATTTAATCTTAAACGATTTAAGCATGGGAAAGAACAGCCTTACGATACTTACCGGTGTATTTACAGGACACTGCAGACAATCCCCCCCCCCCCCCCCCCCTCCCCCCCACCCACCTAAACACACACAATAATAAGAATAAGAAGCAGAACCACCTTAAGCCCTTTTGAGTGAACATTGCCAGCTGTCGAGTTTCTTTATCGATGGCTTACAATATTGTTGATATTACGTGTCTGTGGTCGTCGCCCGTTGGACTACGGCAATGCATATTTTTTAGTTTCCCCAAATGTGAAAATTATTGCACATGCATTCAATTGTCACAGCTGTGGCATTCAATAAAAAGCCGCTCAGCATAAATGAAGGAAAATAATTATATATTTATTTATATACGATATAGAAAAGGAGTAAGGAAAGGAGGCTGAGTGAGACACCGCATCATTTGCCCAATAGAATCAAAGTCTCGATTCTCATAGAAATGATTCATGATTTCGCATTATTTCCGTATCATTTGTAATTTCCAGTTTCCTGCTTTTTTCATCAGCTATTCACACTCACACACATAAACTTAACGCAGAGCGGCAGCGGAATGGGATGGGGGAGGAAGCTGATGCAATTACTATCTATCTGGTATTTTATAACTTTTGTGCGCGTCGTCTCGTTGGCTTTCCGCTTGCTGCGCACCTCTCGCTGATTACAGCGCCAAAGTCAGAGTCACAGTCACAGTCATAGCTGGAGCCAGAACCACACTTCTCTGCTCCTTCATCATTGCCATCAGCGCCATCATCGGCATCATCAGCATCATCATCATCTAGTTTTCGTTGCCATCGTCGTTCCCATTGTTTGTTCGGCTCTGTGGATATCTGTGTTTCAATGTATCTGTTACTGTGTGCGCCATTTTTGTTGTAGTTTTTGATGAACATTTAATTGAATTCTCTTACAACGTCGCGCTTTGTCTTTTACTACAAAGTAAGTGTGTGTGTTTGTATGTGTGTGTGTGGTGTGTGGGTGTATCTATGTCCGGGTTACAGTATCTGCTGGGTTGGTATTGGCCAAAGTTATGTGACTTTCGGTTCAGGGCATCTAATTAAAATGACAATTGAAATATGAACACACTGCTTTAACCAGGAGCTGAAGTCTAAAACTATCTTTAAGCTACAGTTACAGTTGCTGTTCCAGATGTACTCTACAGTTCGGCTTACCCTCAAGGCGATAACATAATTTAATTTGGCCAGAGGGGGTTTCTTGTTTCACTAGTGCAACTGAGTTAATTTTGAATTTTATATAAACAGGCAGCGATTAATTTCTTAGATCATTTTTATTTAAGTTACAACAAAATACATTTATAGCCACCTAACTAACATTTTTTAGTTGTAGTTATGTATATGCTTAAGATTTGCAAAAAGAAACAAAAATAAATAAATATAAATAAATTAACAACAAATTCAATTTTTTATTGTTTTACGCGAACTTCTCTTCTAGAGAATACTTACAATAGTTAATATTTACTACTTACTTAGCAGCCGTATAAATGAAGGCTTCAGACTTTTGGACGTAATTCCCATTACCACATCCTTATTGTATAATATTGTAAATTTTGCGACTAAAATGTTTGAAAAGATAACTATAAAAAATGATATCAAAATTTAATTGAAAAATGTACTTGTCTGTGGATGTGTATGAGCAACAATTTAATATTCGTGCAATTTTCTTTACAAATAATTGAAAATTTTATTGAATCCGTGCGAAGCCATGAAATAGCTTTTACTATTCTCTACATATACAATAATTCAATATATATACATGCATAATTGTGTACTTTCTTGAATTCGTTTGGCACTGCCTCATTGCGCTTAAGCGGACCTCTTCATTAAAGTAAAAGCTCAGAAAAGCTAGTGAACTTAAATTAAGGAACTTGGTACAGTTCAAACAGTTCCACTCACAAGTACACAAGCATCCAAGTTAACAGCTGCCATCTGCCACCCCCCCAATCCACTAGCTCCAATTTCAAGCCCTTCTTCACATCTTGCAGACGCCACTTAAGTCTCTGTTGCTGTCTCTGTCTCTGTCTATGTCTCTGTCTCTGTCTCTGTCGACATCATGCGATATCAAATGGTGAATAGATAAAAACAACATGACTTAATGAGTGGTATTTATTTTTATGCTAATTACTTACGAATAAGCAGTACTTGGTGCTATTCTTGTTCTTGTTCCTCCCCTTCTGGTTGCTGTTGTTGTTGGTTGCAAATGCAATGCCGGCAGTTACATAGCTCGCCCTAATGAGCTGCAGCCATTTAAGGGATGGGGGTTAGCAGGGTTGGCATGGAATCGAATGGGGTAGAGTAAACGAGTTAATAGCAAGCGATGGGCGATGGGTGAGCAATAATTGTTGAATATATTTGTGCAGGAGAAGATAAGGGCAAAAAGGGAAAGAACAGCTGACGCACCAAGACAATGGCCATGGCAGAGATGCGATGTCGACGTCGACGTTTTTGTAAAGTAAATGCCATTATACAATGAGCAAGTCGCGTTGTAAATATTCTTGAAATGTACAAAAGCACTCGCGCTGAAAGCCGTAAAGTATGCAATATGACAGCGCGTAAAGGATACGATTTCGAGGAGCAACTGGTATCGGAGCCGCAGTTGGAGCCGGAGCAGTTGCAACTTGGTCCAAGACCAAGTTGAGTGCCATCGTTGGTGTGAGAATAATAATAAAAATAAAAACAACTTAATTACCATGCTGGCTCACACACAACTCCTGCTATTAAGAGAGATAGAGCAACAGCGAGCGCTCCAGTCAACATCAAAGATAAACGACCAGCCCATAGCTGAGATTACTTTAGCAGTACAATTGCATACCCACATTTACATACATACATACGTATATACTCAAAGAATCAGCTACTCGCTGACAATACTTGGCCTTTAAATTAGTTTTATGACAACAAGCCTGAAAGCAGCCTTCTCATTTTAACTGTTCCTTGCTGCTTCTTGTCTGTTGGCTGCCGAGTAGAAATGTTCTCTTTATACTGGTCCCTTGTTGGTCCAAATTTAATACGAGGCAATAACAAACCAAATAACTTTATATATTAAATGCATTTTCATTTGCAGGCCACTACTACTTATTAAGTATTAAAAAAAAATATCAAAATGCATAGATCTTAAATAAGCAAGAATAAAATCCATACAGTTCGCTAGAATTGTCATATTTTACAGTTTGCAGCTTTAAAGTCCACGTGAAAGCTGTAATTAGCCAGCTCCACATTCTTACTTATTTGTATTGAATAGTTTCACATAGCAATTCAATTGATATTCACTCAAAACGTTTAGTCTATTTGTACTAACACTGCGTACGAATATTTTATAATATTTTGACTTATTTGTAAAAAAAAAAAGTGTCCAACATTTCCTCAAACAACACATCTAAATGATGCAACCCTCGGAGCTGAGTGTCACAGCTGATTTTTGCGTTTGCGACCCGGACGCACCGCATAGATGCTCTGTGGCAGTGGTCCGTTCGGCAGCAGCTTGCCAGATCGGGTGGCGGCCAGCAGTCGTCGCTCGTGAACCTTGCGGTGCTTGGTCAGGTGGTCAGATCGGGCGAAGCACTTGGCGCAATAGTCGCACTTGTACGGCTTGACGCCCGAATGGGAGCGTCGGTGTCGGGCGAGTTCGTCGGAGCGCGAGAAGCGCCAGCTGCACTCCGGCCAGCTGCAGGCATACGGCTTCTCGCCCAAATGTCGGCGCATGTGCGCCTTGAGGTGGGCGGGCTTGGCGTACAGCTTTTCGCAGTTGCCAAATGTGCACAGATAGCCCTTCTCCCCAGCGGCATTTTCACTGAGCTGCAGTGGCGCCACCATCGTTGATGTTGTCACCATCGCCGTTGCCGTTGCCGTCGTCGCTACGGGTGAGGTCGACGGGGCCAGGCGCAGATTATTGTTGCTCTCCTGCAGGAAATCATCGCACATGTCCGTGCAGAGCGGTGTGCGCTCTGGCAGTATGGTAGTGAGCTCAGGTATTTCCACAAAGTGATCCAGCAGCCGCTGCTCCCAATCGCTGAGATCTGGCGGTGATGAAGAAGCACCCAAAATGGACACTATCGCCAGTTCTGGGTCGTCAAAATCGAAGGGCAATTCGTGTTCCACGCTGCTATTACTGCTTCTATAATTGCTATCATTATTGCTGTTACTGTAGTTATCGCTGTTATTGTTGTTGGTTTGAGTGTTGTTAATAGTATAGTTGTTGTTGCTGTCAAGAGTTGTGATGCCATAATAATCCATGCTATTTGTCTCGTAGCCATTGCCAAAGTTAACATCCGCATAGCAAAAATCCAAGGACTGCTGCTCCTGCATCAGATACTGCTGCCCAAAGTCTTGAGTCGCTGCCGACTCCTCTAGATCGTTGTAGAGCTGCTGAAATCCGCCCGTCGCAAAGAACTCCATTTCAGCAAATGAGCTGATCCCAGCGCCTGTCCAAATATTTATGTCAGTCGATTTGTCGACGAGCTGTCCAAAGTGGGCTCCAGACACACTCGAGTGCAAACTTGGACTGATACTCAGTATGCGTATAGATACATTTGTGGATACATACGTGTCTGTCTATGTGTATATATGCATATGTATTCTACGGAACAACAGCAAGCAACAACACTAAGATCCCTGTGGGAATAATTAGGCATTCATTTGATGAAATCGATCGTAGTGGACACTTCTGCAGCCGTTCCGATCTTCGCTTATCTAACTCATTGCCGGCGTCATTAACAGCAACAACAACGGCACCAATAAGAACAACAACGGCGACAGTAGACAGCCATATGTTGCCGCCGTTGCGATCAGTCGTAGCACATGTACCACACACACGCACACACATGCACAGAGAGAAAAGATGAGATGCGAGCTGCTCTGTTGGTTGTGCCAAGCGGTGTCAGGCGGGTTTTTATTTGGTGATCGTCGCGCCGATGGACGATGGACAACTGATGGTTGTTGATCGACGATTGGTGGCACTGCGTCAGTGGTCAGCTGCACCTGCTTACGCCGGATCTGGCAAATACCATATATCCGTCTCTCTCTCTCTCTCAGACTCTCTCATCGTCTGCCTTGCACTATCTGCTCTGTTCTCCGATCAGCATTATCAATCCAGTTCTGAACATTTTGAGCTAAGTCCCCAAACGTCGGTTCTTGTGAATTTCAATTTATTTGGATTTTTGTTTTGGTCACAGCTATCAGTAACAGCAATTAGTTAAAATTCCACACACACACACCCACACAGTCACACATATGCAATCAACAACTCACAACATATTCTGCGAGTGCGTGAGTTAAGTGAGATGAAAAGAACAGAGGGGTATCTTTTTTGTTCAATTTAATATATGTATGTATGATATGATATTTGGGCTGACAACTGAATATAATGTCAATACTTATAGATTCTATGTAAATAATTTATCTAACGATATTTGTAAATGCTGCAATTGTCGTAGTGATAATAATAATATAATACCTTAAGAGCTGCTGACCTAATATGAATAATATGATTTGCTATTCAATTTACGTGTATTTGTGTAAGTATTTCAAAGAACACATTAGTCTCATCATTTGAAATCTAAAACTCAGCTGCTTAAACTTTTTAAATTTTAAAGTATTCAACCAGAGCTTAAACTTTAAAGCACTGGATAACAATTTTGCATTCATTTTATTCCCCAATTCAATCCCAGATGATGTTCCTAACAACGTTTGTTACATACATATATATTTTTACACAGACCGTATTTAGTTACGTTTGTAATCGTTTCTATCCATGTGAGCGCATTTGTCTATAGCCTAACTGAATAACAGCTCTAACATATATAGAGCTTATTTGCTTATGAGTTTAAGCAGACGAACAAAGGAGCAATCAGGCTGGCCACCGTGATTAGCTGGCTGTCCCACACTCGCAACGACACAATACGCAAATCTACTGAGCTCGACTCGACTCTACTCGACTCGTTTCGACTCGTTTCGACCCCCAAATAGGTGCCACACCCACAAATTGTGTTGCTGCAGACATGACTCCAAATCGCTGGCAGCTCCTGTAAAATTAACATAAATTTTGTGCGTCAAATGTTGAACTTTATTTTTGCCTGTTATGTAATAATCTGCGGCTGTAAATCCTTGCAGCAGCCACAACCAACTCACAGTTGCCGCAACAAATTCCCAATTCCATCCCCCCCTCCCCCCACACACACATACACACTCGAAGAGAACATCTCTTTGCTACCGCCCTTAGCCACAGCACAGGCATTTAGCAGACAGCGCGCTAAGCGCTAATTGAAATTGTAAAAATCAAAGGAAACAGTCGCGTTAAAGAAGACTTAACGGATAACAACGGCTGACAGGCACTTGGCCGTACAGTTTGCAATTCCGAGTGTGTACACTTTAATATTAATTATATTCATTGGATTTGCTTCGGCTCGCATTTCAGTCCCTTCGACTTTGTTCTTGTCTAGTGACATAGTGCCTGACAAAAACAGATACATATACCAATGGAAATATTGATAGTGATACAGTGATACAAACACACTAACTACACACACACACATACATGATCATTGCTTAGTGAAAGACTTAGATATAAATAGTAAATTGTGATCACATTCGGTTTGATTGATATGCTAATTTGCCACTTTAAAATAAGTTTTGTTTTTTCTATTCGGACTACAAATAAAAATATATAATCAAAACTAGTATATGGAAATTCAAAAAAAATATGCTACGTATGCTTGTGTATTCAATACAAAAATCGATTTTACCAAACACTTCTTGAATGCCAGCACCCTTCTAGAAATGTAAAAATGTTTCCGCACTCGCAGTTTGTGTTTAGATTTTAACTTGTATCTCTGGTTGTCAGTATCTCATTTAGTTTGGCGCAAACAAATAAGCCGACAATTACTTATACATGGTTATATCTTAAGCTATTTGACACTGAACACTTTTCATTTATGTATATATATTGCTGTACATATTCAGCTGCAGAGTATCCGTCTAGAAGATGCCCTGTAGTTAGCTTTAGCAAACGCATGGAAAAGGTCCATACATATGTGTGTCTTTATGTATTTCCAATTTGAAAGCAGCGAATCAAACCAAATTTGCAATTGTTATTTCCATTTTAAGTTGCACTGTTTTAAATGGTTGCAATATAAGTAAGTTTTTAGCAGATCTCTTTAAAGGTGTATGTGGTATTTGCATATTGTTGTTTTGTTAGAGCCTGATACAATACATACCCAAATATATTATCCATTGCGTAGAGATAGTTACAAAGCTGATAATGTATTCATCAGAGATATGTGCATGGACTATAAATTTGAATTTCAACATAAAGGTATAAATTTTATATTTGGTACACTCAGAAAAGAAATTGTCCGGAAATTTAGAAAATCGCCTTGAAATGAAAATCACCTAGAAAACTAGAAATTTTTTCTTGTTTTTAGAAGTAATTTTTAAGTAAACGAAAACCAATTTCTTAGAATTAAAACGGCTTCTTTTCTATCTTGCAACCCCTATTTTTCGAAATAATCATTTTTGAAATCCCTGAAATATTAATACAAATTTGCTCTCATGACTGCTATGTACAGCTTAGAAAACGTTTGGTTCTTAGAAGGATGCAAATTTTCGGTGAGTTGCCATTAGCACCAAAAGTATGTCGATTTTGTAAAGTACAAGTCGACTTTTTTTGTGAGTGTATATGGTTTTATTAAGTGCTTGTCGGACAGATTCAGTTTATGTAGAAGCAAAGATACTGCAACTCTAGATACTGTTACTTATTTATGTAATCCGTCGAAGACGTACATATATATAGATACAAATATAAATAAGCTGTATAACCCGAAGCCTTTACACAAATATCATGTTGATTTCGATATTATTATTAATATTATTGCAGCTTCGTACATAGATACATATGAATTGTATGTACACAGGTACACAGCTATATATACTGTTATTTAGTTAGTACTTGATGGTTGCAACAAATATATATACAATTGTCTTGTGCGACACGCAGAAATATGCTCATGTGATGATTTGTATGTGAGTGAGCGTGTTTGTTATATGCATACATATGTATGTATGTATGTATCTGCAGCAATAGATACTGTTATTTAATAAGTATTTGCCACACGTGTCGTCTGCATTTCGATGCTGAAATCGCTCGACATGTCAACATTGCAACGACAACAGGGCATCAATCTAAATTATATGGCACCCACAGCAATAACACAGCAGCAATAACAACTTCAAACAAGTAAGAACGCTATAGTCGAGTGAGATTGACTTCGATATATCCTGAACTCAGCTCTTAAATATATTCTAGTTTTATTGCCCCATTTCAATTTGAAGTTTTGCGTGGAATTGCTCTCATTGAAATAAGATTAATATGAGAATACATTTATATATACTGTGACTTGGGTGTTTCTTATCCGATCTTGATGAAATTTGGGCGGTTGATCAAAAATATGTCAATGCTTATTATATATTAATAAGAAGTCTTTTCCTTTATTGTGGCTTTTATTGCTACCGGGAATCGATATAGATCGATATTTGCGAAACAGAGACAGTTATCGATTAAATAAAATAAACTTGATCGTTTCGGCTGTTGATCCTGATCAAGAATATTAATACTTTATGGCGTCGGAGATGCTTCCGTCTGCCTGTTACACACATTTGCCCACGACCGGTATACCCGTTTTACCCATTATAAAAACAGCAGTAACAGAAACAAGAACAAGATTGACAACAATTTGAAATAAGTGACGAACTTTGGTATTTGGTGGTTGATTTGAGTGTTCTGATAACATAAATTAGTATGCTGCTCGACTGTTTGGCTGCTGTCGTTGTGCAAATGTTGAAGCATTTGAATCTGTAGCCTGCATCTGCAAATGCATCTGTAAACTTGAATGTTTGGCTGCATCTGCATCTGTAGCTGTGTATATAGCTGTAGCTGTATCTGTATCTGTATCTGTAACCGCATTTGTATCAGCATGCGCACACCGACACAGTGACATTGCAATGTGATTGTGTGCATCACAAGTGTCATAATGGGAATTATGCATAAAATTTCACTGTAAATTGCAGAAGGCAAAATGTTTTCTTGCAAGCTTGCAAGCAAAGGCGACCACAAAATTTAAATGCATGCCAGCAACCAGCAATCCAAAGTCCAAGGGATTTCAGAGATGCCAAGCCCCAGGCAGTGCCCCAAAATCAAATGAACCTAAGGCATTTGACAGGTGCAGCTCTGAGTTGCCATCGGTGTTGGGCTCAAAGCAAAAACCCAAACGAACTAGTAGAACTACATTGAATTAAGCCGGAATACGACTTCAACAGAAATCTTAAGGCTCACAAAAACAGACAAAACAAAAAAAAAGGCCGAAAGAATGTAAAGCTGTGTTTCTATTTATTATTTTGCTTATCGCATTGGCCCGCTGAAACTCATTTGGATCAGTTGCCTAGCAGTTGGCCTTATCAATGGCAGCTGAGCTGCTTGCTTTCATTTGGATTAGGCATGTTTTCTCTTGCTTTCAAGTTGCCGGCATTTGTTGACCAGCAACGGAAGACCGCAACGAGGAGCTTTGGCCAAAAAACGAATGCAAAAGCTGCTTACGTTGTGGGAAAATTAAAGGGACGTGCATACAGTGAGTGATTAGGATAACTTAAGCCAACCAAAATGTATATATCGAAGCAAAAATAGTTGCCCGGCAAATACTGCAGCTGGATTTGTAACAGACTGCACATAAAAGGAATGCACCAGATGTTTAGAGGAACAACTATTTGCTGCACCCAAATGATTTACAAGACCATTTAATCATCTTTGAAAGTGCTTTAACTGATTAACGGTTGGAAAACAATCAACACTTTTAGCGATTCTTAGTTCTTAGTTTAGCTTAACGAACATTTAGCGGCCTATACTTCCTAGGCATGCACTAGAATGGCGATGGCAACAAGCAGCGTGGCTTTATTCTGTTATGAATAAGCTGCTTTTCGACTGGGTGAAACATGGTAATAGTAAATATGGAACTCTAACTCTAACCGAACGCAGCTATCGCCCACGATGAGGTCCGCTTGCCGCAACCACCACACAATTATTCCGAACTCTAAAACGATATATCAAAAGAAAAAGTTTGATATTATTGCAGGAGCTAGAGCTACAGTCACTGAACAAGCGACACATTGGAATTAATTAACCAATTTAGCTAATATGCTGACAAAGTTGAGAAAATTCCAAAGTTGCTTTGTTTTGCTATGCTTGTGTGTGTACTTTGCTATGCAATAGCTTAAGAATGTCCGAGTATGTATGGCAACAGGTCAAAAGTTTTTAGCCAACTAACAAGTCTTGGTCGGGACTTGGAGAGCACTTAGTTAGCTAGTTGACGCCGATGTTCGTTGTTCTTGCTGTGAAAACTTTTAATAAACTTGCAAAAGACAATATTTTGCGGTCGCTCCGAACTGCAGACAATAATATGATTTTATGTGGCGCGAAACACAAGGGCAATTTGTTATATTTACAAAAGTCCAACTTCAACTTTAAGTTAATAGTTGAAGCTATATGAACTGGATAGCATACAATATATGTATAGATATGTACATAGGTACATATATGTACATATGTATGTGTGTGTATCTGCATGTGCGCAGTAGCATATTATGCTTAACGGGAACTATTACCGAAGCTAAAGCTGTTCTATGGCACAACTCAGGCCAAGATTAGGTGAGATACAAACATAATCCAAAGACAAGTGAGTTAACTGCTTTGACCCAATTTAATTAAGCATATGTATTCATGCCTATATGCATCATGTTGTAAACGGGCCAACAGTACTATTTGTATATTTGTGTTCTGTTCGCACCCGAAAGCGAGCAGTGTAACTATGGCCAATGTCCGCGGGCCAAAGTCTCAGTTGGCAACGTCTTGGGGTGCCACAGCTAATGACAAAAACAGCTACGAGCAGCAGCGGCAGCAACAGCAACAAAAGAAGATGAGGAAGAGGACATAGTGTTGCCATTGCTGATGTAAATCTCTTGATTGCGTTTATGTGACACAGTTCTCTACATGTATATGTATGTATGTGCCTCTTTTTGAGTGTGTGCGTGTGCGCGTGCATGTAAGCAGGATTTACACAAACAAGCCCAACCCCCTTCACATTCACATTCAGAGTCACATTCACATACACATCCACCTAGAGAATATTATTGTAACTAAAGACAGCAGCGACAGCAGCCAACAATTAGTGTTGACAGACATTGCACTCGGGCAAAGCCCCAAAGGAATTTGAGGGCTTGTCGCATACACACCAAAAACAATGCCTATACATGTTGTATGTGTGCGTGTGTGTGCCACATGATATGTTGGGGTGTCGCCACAAATGGCCGTGGATGTAATTTGAATTGTGTTATGTCTATGCAACTGTAATTATGTTTGTCGGTGTGTGCACAGTTAAATGTAATAATATTTATATATCACCTCGTATATTGAACAGCGAAATATCGGCCAACATTTTTACTGGACTGTTGTATAACAAAATGTATTACACTTAATATGACAGTTTAACTGCTCTTATGCTCTTTAATTTTGTGTAAAATCTGATTAAATAATATTTTGTATAATTAACATGCTCTCGAAGCACAGCTTAGTTTATGTTGTACAAAAACTAAAAACTTAATCTATAAAATAAAAATAAAAATAAGATTTTTAGCAGACATCGCAAATATAAATTATGTTTGCGAAGCACAACAAAATACACGTCAATCACTCCTAAGCTGAAAACTCTCCCTTTCATATAAGCAAAACAGTTTTTCCTCACTGAGTGACTGACTGACCGACTGACTGACTGTCTGATTAGTGATTGGGGACCAACACTAAGCCATATTCACAGAATACTTGTCAAAAAAAAAATATATATATATAAAATCTTGAAAGCTTTTATAACATGAATGAAGAAACCGTAGAGAATTGTTATATTTCAAATTACCTTAAAGTGCCGAATCTGACAAAAGCACAAAAACAAAGCCACAAAACTAACCCAACGAAAGGTTCTGCTTTGACAATTCAATTTCGTTAAAAATAGTTCCCAGCAAATATAATTATGGAGTTGTCTCTCAATTTAAGCAAGATGGACAGGATTGTTGTTATTTTGGGATCCGTTTCGCAAACTTTTCGTCAAACTGCTGTCAAATATATTGTAGTCACTTTAATGCTTCAAACTATATATCATTAATTCGGGTTTCTTCCCTTCTTTTTTTTGTTGTTTAATGTCAAAATTAAAACGTAATCTTTTTGTTTGTTTGCATTGACTGTTTGCAACTAATTTAATATGAAATGAAATATTCAGAGATATACGACTATAAATTTGCGTTATTGGCCCTTTCATAGGTGTCGCAACTGGAAAGCAGTAAAACCTATATATAGTCATGCCAATAATTCAATATATAGCAGCTTTAAGTAGATGTTTGGCAGACCAATATTAATTCTCGGAGGTCCTTTTGTGGTTAATCAGATTTGTGTGTGGCAAGAACAATTGCACGAGTTACAATAGATGCAGCCAGGCTGCTTATGGTGATGCTCCACTGTGCAGCGGTGTGTGTGTGTGGGTGTGTCTGTTGTTTAAGAAGTGGTTGTGCTTATCAGCTGGGCTTGTGTATTCAATACTGCAAGCACAGCGGACACCGCAGTTGCGTGGCTACCTAATGAGAGACCAGTACAACAAAATCGCTTCCCCAGAAGCAATGGGCAGCCAAAATGCATTTGGCAAATATGCTTTTAGCCTAACCATTCGGGATTAGGGTAAGCCTTTTGGCTGATTTGTGTGCTGTGTGTGTCTGTGTGTTTTGACAGCTATTATGTAGTGCCAATGACAAAGGTGTGCATTCAGGCTTACACTGACTCTAATACACTAACTGATATGTAAATAAATATATTCTATTTCTGTGTGTGTGTGTGTGTGTGTTATGTGAGGCACTTAAACAAGAGCACAGAGGGAACAAAAAAGAGTTGCATCCTTTGGGCAGCGTCAATTTGCAATTGAAAACAATGGCTACACGCTCTTAACCATAGCTCATAGCTCACGTATGCATATATTTACATACATATATATATATATATATATATATGTATGTGTGTGTGTGTATGTCTGTGTGTATATAAATGCATTCGGGTGGGTGCTCATGTTTCACGCCCTTTCAAGTAAAATGGCACAAAAATGACATTACACAAAATGGGATTTATTTAGTTTATTTGCTATATATCAGCAGCCATAACTGTCAAGTGTTTGTTGTAGTCTGCTCTGCTCTGCTCAGCTCAGCTCTGCTCCCACTAGCCGCCCAGAATAACTGTTAGGACTGGAGTTTTGCTGCATGGCGGCCATCATCATCAATCATTTTGATTTGCGCTTAAAACTATGCTTTGCAATGCTTGGCTCTGCTTGTAGGGTGCTTCACATACATACGCACACCCACACACACACACGTAGACAAACAAACACACAAACCAACACTCATATATGCTTGAGCGATAAAGTACGGCTACAGCAAAAACAACAACATGAAGAAAAAGGGTGCTGTGAAATGACAACAACAATTCAAGTCGACAAGTTGCGCTTGCATTTTTTATGCGATACTCCTTCGCATTGGCTATTATAACTCGCTCAAAGTTCTCGTAACGCTCTGAAATAACCCATAAATAATGTATGAATATTATCAGAAAGGATATCCATTCATAGTACATATCTGCCAGTAAGATCAATTCTTAATATGTAACCATATGTACAATCTGCAAATATTTTCTCGCGCTTTGGCAAGCTCTGCAAAAAGCTTTAATGCTTTCCGATCGAGGTTAATTTAAAAATGAATTCATTGTTCAGCATGCATGCAATACCGACTGGTATATAGCTCAAGTATCCTCCCGACACAACATTATATTCAATCGCACAATGATTATGCTTTAGTCGATCATACTCTAGTAGAAAATTCATTTGGTTTTTAGTATTTGATGCATTTAGTAAGTATTTTCTAGTCCTTTGTTTTGTTTGGGACTTAGCAAATGCATTTGCATGCAAACACACTTTCCGTCCGTCTCACACTGCCTTTGCATTCTCCCCACATACACACCTCGACCGACCACCACCCCCGGCTTAGCTGTAAGTATGCATGCTCTATGCATGCATTAGTTTTAGTTGCTCGAGCAGTTAATAGACATGAGTGGCGAGCACAGAGAGAGAGAGAGAGAGAGAGAAAGAGAGAGAGCAGCCACATTGCATAGTCGACTGGGAAAATATTTTTACGGCTCGCTCGTAAAGCTGCTTGTCAAATATTTTTACAGCATTTTAAACATATTGCTCGCTCTGTAGCCAGATACTCTCTGTTGCGCCGCTGCTCACTGGATGGCAAAGTATATACATGTATATATGTATCTATGTATGTAAGTATGTATGCATATGGGTACATAATGAATTTTAATTAAGCTCAAGCAACAGGAAAAGGCGCTTGCAATGTGTGTCTTTTAATTCAATTTATAATTACTTACATGTAGCATCTGCACTGCAATAAGTAGGAATTATTGTACAATTGCCGTCCATCCATTGCCACATTCTCAATTCGCAGTGGGTGGCCGGGTCGATGGCCATTGATTATCCATCGCGAAACAATTAAGTAAGTTGGTAAGACACCGGCGAAATCGAAGTCCAGGCTATTGTTCGAATTTGTAAATGAATACATCAGCCAACAAAACGAACGAATTAACAAATAAATGAGTGAGTATGAATAAATCTCACATTCTCAACATTACTTTAAATACAACTCATACCGAGCCGGCATTTTGAGCCTGTACCATTGAATTGAATGATCATTTGAATTCCCAATTGTAATCATTAAATTTTCAATTTGTTGGGTAGACAACTAAATGGCGTTTTCCACAATGTTTCTAACCTTTTGTTTGTCCATATACGCATTAATTTCTTAGGTGCTAATTCCCAATATTTTCAATCTCTTTATCGCTATCGCTTTCTTTATCTATATCTGGCGGGCAGCTTGCCAACAGACATAAATCAAAAACTCGACCAAATTTCGAAATGTTCAATATATATATATATATATTAGCAGTTATACCTCTCTTTCTCTCTCTCTCTCTCCATCTCTCTCTGCCTCTCTTGTCTCTTATGGTGGTCTCTTTGTCAGGCCGCTCACAATTTCGAATTTGCACTAATCTCATGGGCAACTTATCCAGCAGCTCGAGCTGCAAGAAAACGTGTGTCTCCGATTTTCGCTTTCGCTTAAAACTTTCTAATAATTTCTATTTGAAAGGCGGTCCAAAAGTTGTCCATGGTGTGCAAAACTGTCATATTTCATAAGTCTCCCGGGCAGCAAAGGAATTAGAAACAGTGCTGGAAGTAAAAAGCAAAAGAGGGGTTTGCAGAATATGGTAGGGTATTGGAGCCAGTCTGTGTATAATTACATGGTTCAACCGTCACGGCGTAAGGCAAATAAATGAGTTTCACTTGCAAAACTTTTTCAGGAACAGCAGCAAGGGCAGCTTGGCTTATGCTGCACAAAATTGAATCCGCATGCCACATGTGCAAAATGCACTTTGTGGCCATCGATTGCTGCTGCAGCTGCTGGAGCAGCACAGGCATTAAATTCGATACGCATTCATTTTGATGCCCTGTTCGGGGCAAAGTTTTATGATGCAAAAATACCGAAAACTTTGTTGCCAACAACAACAAAGACTGCCTGACAGCCTGACAGCTGCCTTGAATACTTTGGCAACAAGTTTCCGACTAGATTGTCAAAATGATGCGTTCGAAATACCTGAGCTCATGGGTCCAAGCATTTGAAATTAATTCAGATTGCAATTCCTTTGAATTATACGCATCACCAAACTATGATTTCTCATGAAATATTAATGTTGGCATGCGACATTTGATATTTTTGTTCAGTCTGTTTTGTGTTTTCTTGCCTTTTTTTCTATTATTTTTCGATGCCAGCACACAAATCCCTCATCCTTCATCCCTCGCCTTATACCGCTATCCGAATGCTAAACGCAGTCAGGGCCAACTTCGTTATCATTGTCAACATGCCATTGAGCTGAGTCCGCTGTGGCCCGCATCCGTTGGCCACGTTGCCCCCGCTGCCCCAGCATAATCAGAGCAATTCCAAAGTTGTGTCTGTCAAAAAAGCACAAAATGTGGCCATCCATGGTATTCATTCTCATTCTCATTCTCATTCGACCCCACACACCCCATTGCCATTGCTAGGCTCATCCTCGTGCTCATCGTTGTCGTTCACGTCGTTTACGTCATGCCCAACGCAGTCTGCGCTTATGACATTTTTTTCCGTATTCCGTTTTTTGGCACTTCCTTTTTGACACCGGCGTTCCGCTACGTTTGACGGCTGTTCTACCTGCACTGGTCGCCACCCTATATTCACCATCCTTCTGCTATTCCGCCACACGTCCAATCCCCCTCGCTGCCTCTCGTCCTTGTCCATCTTGGTGTCTATCAATGCCACCGATTGTCCTGCTGCTCGGCTGCCAGACGGAAAATGTGAATTTATCACACGAGCACGTACGCATAAGTCTCGGCGTTGCCCTTTTTAGACCCCTCTCATTCGACTTCTTTTGATACCCTATACCCATTAGCATTGCTTAAGAAGGGTATCTTGAAGTTATCCACATGTTTGTAACATATAGTGAAAGCTTTCGTCGACCATATAAGGTATACATATAAGCTATTGACCAAAACATAAAAAATCCGATCCCCGTTCCGATCAATCAATTTTAATCAAAAAGTGCATCCACTTAAAAAAGTCTTGAAAATAAATTAAATATACCAAACAGCTTCTAATTGGATATTTCTTCCGTATCCACAATGATATTTGATTTCTAAATTTTTAAACATTTTTTAATGATTATATTTAGATTTTCAGTAAACATACCATGGATACTTAACTCAACTACTGGATACCTACAGCAAATAAGAAGCATATCCATTGCCAAAGCTGTGTATTATTTTCTACATTCATGCGTTTATATGTAAGTCACTATGATTGTATGTATTTTGGGCTGACTACAGGGTAGTTGCGTAGTCAGGTTCTTTCTGCTATGGCACTTTTACCTGGACCTTTTATGTTATTGGCGGGTGGGAGGTTTGCGGGCTGTGTTGCCGAAAAGTGGCAGGATTGCTTCATTGCAAACGTCGTTATGCTTAAGTGCCGCACACAGATTAGTTAATATTCTACTTTGAGTGTGTGCCGAGGTCAACACCGGTGCCCCGCCAGTGGCCGGCATGCTTATCGCTGCCGTTGCACGTGCCCCATACGCTCGATAGGGCATCGCATTGCATCGCATCGAACGCGTGTGGCGTCACACAATGCGCTACACTCGAATCGTGAATTTGAATGTCTTAATTGCATCCTGTTTGTGGCAAATTTACTTCTGCAGAAATTAAAAGCCAATTTTGTATCGAGCGACGACAGCTGGCAGCGCTTTGGGGTTTCTAATCAACGCAGTGGTAGGCGATGGCATTCACAGGAGGTCGTTGGGAACTAGCCCATGGCGGGGAGCAGGGCGAGGCATAGAAGGACACGTAGATAGATAGAGAGAGAGAGAGAGAGAGAGAGAGAGAGAGAGAGAGGGAGAGAGAGAGAGAAAGCGAAAAGAACCCTGCCAATGGGACTGCTCTTAGCATTTTTCTTTTATTTCCGCTGTGCGACAAAAATTGCAAGAAATTTACTTAATGTAAACGGTGAAACCGTACGTCTTAACCGAATTGAGATATCCTTTTAGATTATTATTATTATTATTATTATTAACATTATAGCCTTATATATTGACATTCTTTTTGTTATTGAATTCGTGGACAATATCAGAAAATGTAGATTTCCGATTTTTATGATTTCTCAAGTTGCTCATTCGCGCTGTCTGTTATTATTAAGGCGACCTCTTGAGGACTGAGTCCGTTGTCAAATCTTGCGCAATATTCGCGAGACCCATGCTTGCAACAAAATGCGATGATAATTGAAAATCCGCCCACAATTTCACTGAGCGGATAAGACTTGCTTGCTTTTACTTTGTGGTCGTCTGCAGCTGCAGGCAGCGAGCCCAGACAGGATGTGACGCAGCTGCAAAACTGCAAAGCTGGGTTTACTAACTAATTGCGCCAGCTTTCAAGATGCAGGATGCGCTATAGCAGTGGTAATCAGCAGCGGGTCACATTCGCCGGCAAAGTCATCCAGATTGGGCGAGCTCTGGCGATAGAAATGCGGCGGTAGCACCGACACTTTATTATAATCTGCAAAAACCGCCTTTCTCTTTACCAGCCACTCACTATGCAGTTGATCTTTAATCTCCACCTGCGCCTGTTGTGGGCCAACAGTAACCGGCAGCCAAATGTGGCGTCGCATCTGCAAGATGTCCTGCCAATGCATGCGATTGGCTCGACAGATTTGGCCAATTGTCGTATCGTATTTGAGGGCCAGGTGCGCCATTGTTTCCCCGTTGCTTACCTGATGCACCACCCAAAACTCCGAGCCGCCTGGGTGATGGCCGCACAGATTTGGCTTCCCCTCAGTGGCCATTATCAAATCAAATGAATGAATTCAATTCTTCGAATCGAAACATTTCTGATTGTATATATAGTATTTTATACACTTCAAATTTCTAGACGTGCAGCGCCAACCTAAACTTTTTAATGTAAATAGAGGCTTGCAAAAGTGAGATCCAATAAAATACAATACAACAACCTTTAATTGATGTAAGCAGAAAGTTGTGTTCCAAATATCAGATTTCGAATAAATTTAAATGTTGAGCGCAGAAGGGGAAGCATATCTAATTTGTATGTATATATAGCGTGGTATTCTGTCAAATTCAATTCGAATTCATAACTCACTCATTCAATTTGAGGTTGAACGCTTAATATTCAATGTGCACTCTTGCAGACAATTCCTTTAGTAATCAACTACACCAGATCATTATATTTACATACTCCAAAGCATAATTCGAGATTTCTTGCTCCTTCTGTTTTTTTGATAGTAATCATGTAAGCAAATTTTGCATGTTTGAATGCTTCAAAAGAATTAATGATTTTAAGGTCGCATAATTAAAATGTAATTAACAAAATAAATAGTAAATAAATGATTTTGTGTTAAGTGTGATTATATTACTACTAATAAGATACATAATTACCTTTCTTCAAACTTCGTTGATTACAGTCCTGCAGAGGATTACTTAGTTAACCAGTTAACAGTGTTTCTCTCCTGTCTTCTCATTGGCCTATGCAAATATTATGTGCAATATAATTGAACCTAGAGAAATGGAAAAAATATGGAAACTCTTTGCTTTTAAGTTAAGCTGAGCGAATCCATTTTTCGGAAGGACGATTCCGCGTTGAGGGTAATGTGGCGTAAAGTCTTTTGATGGCAACCCGATTTAGAGTTTGATGTCGCATTATCATAGGCGCAACAAAGGCAGCCATGTGTGTGTGTGTGTGTGTGTGTGTGTGTGTGTGTGTGTCGGAAGGGAAGTTTGTAATGATGACGCGCTGTTTCGAACTCAATTTACCCATCTTAAATGACTCATACCATTAACAAACTCATTTCCAAATACAAAAATGTATACTAAGAAACCATTATTTGAGTACAGCATTTAATATTCAAGTAAGTTTAAACCGAAGATGGAAAATGTTATCAAGAAGAAACACACGGAGGTTAGCGAGATACCAACCTTTGAGTCGCTTCCATGTAATGGCACTGCTACCCTGAGATCTGTGGTCATGGTTATCCAGATGGTTAACGGTTCGATTGGAGCTACAAGCTGGTTGGCGAGGTGTTCTATGGCTGTATTATTAGCTAATTCTTGTTTAGAACAACAAGAACTACAGTGCGAAGCTGTTTCTTGGCTGTGATACGATGATTAATCGCCTTTCTGGAGTATATTGCTGCCCGCAAAACCAGCTACGTGGGACTCTGCTTTTGCCATGAGATTTTGTTTGCGACCATTTGCCTCTTCACCATTGGCATGAGTTTGAATGGATCCATCAATTCGGGCTGTATGATCAAACATTTGGATCATATTATCATATCTGATCCAACACGATCCATCATGATCCCCAGATTGTAAACTTCGCGCTTCGTTTTTCTTATTGCGTCCTAGTTTATTGCGCACGTGCCACATTCATTCTAGTATTTACTTCTGGTCAAAAGCGGTGGTAAATAAAACAGCTGATGCTGCTCATGTGGTTGTTGCTGATATTATTATCATTATTTTTATTATTTTTGTTGTCGTTGTTATTGTTTCGTTTGGCTGTATTTTCTTTTGTTTTGTTGTTATTGTTACAACAACAGCAACTCTTTGCTGCTCCTCCCTGTTATTTCTGAGGAAAAAACAATTTGTTGGCTTTTAGCCTGTGGCATTGTTCTGCTAATGATGCTGACATGTCACCACACAGGATATTGGCACGTTGTAAGAATACCCACATAGGACATTAATCAAAATTTTCTGCCACTTTGGGCATTTCGAAGCCATCTTAAAGAACGTTCGACATATAATTTCGAATTTGTGACATTGTTTTGCCTGTGTTTCAATACGACATAAGCGAATTAATAGGGGTATCTACAATAATTTATGGCACGTAGTACACAATGGTTATTCAATTTGGTCGTCATAAGTGGTTCAAGTGTCTAAAGTTAATGATATACTTTATTAGCAACATGTGTTTTGTTTACATATTAAAAATCCTTAAAGTCGTGTTTCCCGATTTGAATTTGGATTTATGACACTGGACATAGACACGTCACACAAAATCATTATTATTGTTCAATTTGTTTACTAAATCGAATACCAAGTAATAAATCATGTTTTGTATACGCTCTAGAATATAATTCAAGATAACTCTAAGTTGCATGCGTTCATAAACACTGAGCAGTAATCCAGAATTTGTAGCTTATCTGTAATAATCGACGAACGAAACAGAGAAAGTATAAGTATACGGAAACCTATATTCCACATTCTCTAGGTCTTACAGACTACACAAATAGACAAACATACATACAAATAGATGGACATGGGTAGATCGACTCGACTCGTGATGCTGATCAAGCATTTTTATATACTCTGTGGGTTCAGAGATGCATCCTCCTGCCGATTATATACTTTTGCCCAGCGTAAACGTTGGCCAATTAAATTTTCACTCTCCTTCACTATACATACATATATATGTGTATATATGTACATACACGAGGTATGCACATATGTACGTATGTACTTGTGTGATGTCTTTATCATTTAGAAGCCACAAAGCGACTCGCACTAGACTGAAACCTAATTCGGGGAAAACCACAGCGAATAACGAAAACGGGTAACACTTCAACAAGTTTAAGCCGCTTAAGTAATAATTTGCTTGCACATCAAACAACGCCCAACCCACTACTGGCAGTCGTTAGATACACTTGCTCGACTACAGATGCAGATACTCTCACACTCACTTACCTGCAGCTGGCTGTGTTGTAATAATCAGAACAGCCGCTGTGGGTGAAGGTAAAAGTTAGATGCTTGGTGGTGCATGCTACATGGTGCATGTTGTAGTCGGGTTGGCCAGCATGTTAACTTGTCTGCACAATTCGTTTTGTCGCCAGCAAAGCGTCTAGATTGGGAGCACATGTAATTGGGTTTTCACTTGATTCAACATGCGCCAGAATGTCAAAGTATGCCGCAACCTTTTGGACCTTTTTCAGCATTCTGCTGGAAGGGAAACGTTTCTCGGATTTCTTCAATTTGTTATCTTTTGATTACAATCATGAATGCTTTTGCGATTTTGGTCGAAACTGCGATTGCGTTGAGCTTGAATTCTACATCAGTGGATTGCACAAGTAATTCACAATCCAGCATATATCGGAAACTTTATACAATCATAGTGTTCATAACAACAACAATAATATATGAGATATGTTTAAACTGCATTGCATACACCAATACCCAAAGCGCGTAATACATTTTTAGTGCTCAAGGACACATAAATCACAAATAAGAGGTTGCTGCATTCTCTGAGCTGTTTCCAAGCAAAAAAGTTGAAGCATGCTTTTATGGGCACACAGGGGGCACTAAAAAAGAGGCTGTAACTTAAGCATATCGTTGCGATTTCTGAAGTCTTGTATTCAAAAATGTTGGAGTCTTCTCTGAAACCAAAAACTTCAAGAAATTCCACCCGAAGATCGAACAGGAGTGAGTCGATATTTGAAAATTATTATTTGGTTTAATATGTACATATATGCCATGAGTTGAACGCATTTTTTACTTCAATCATAAGTTAAGCCATACATTTGCATTGCGGTTGATCCAGGACCCCAGGGCACCCTCGCTTGATACATGGTTGTACTACCGAATTCTCGGGAGATACAACTGACAGTATCTAATAACGTATTCTTAACCATATCTGAATATAAATAAATATAAATATGCTTAAGTGCTTTGTTCCTCTTAGTTAGCTCATGGATTGTTGATGAACATTCAACTGATATGTAATTGTTGATACACCCTCTAAGAAATAACGAATAAAATTGATTTATAGATTCCTAGGCATGCGAGAGTTTCTACCAAGTAGTTTTACATAATTATGCAACTACATCTGATCAAAGACGGATGCTTGCTTGGCAAATATTCGATTTTTATGATTTGGCTGTCAGAGACAGAGACGCATGACAAGCGATGCTATTAAAATCTTATGTGCAATGACCAATTGGAAGCATTGTACACTTCAATTGCTGAACAAAAGAATTTTGTGGCTTGAGCTGTTGAGAATTTATATTTATGCAACCAGAGAGTAGAACGTAAACTACGGCATGCCATTGAGCCATAATAGAGAAAATCAATCTGACAACGAGAGGCAAATCAAGAACAGATACCCGTCGCCAAAACGCCCAGCACTTGACGGTCCACCTCCCCCTACTGCTGGCTAGCTAAAATATTCTGATAATATGCCAGGCATAAGGACGGCCAATACGAGACGCATGACTTTTGTGGCTTCAAGTGTGCGTTCTGAGCACTTTCTTATATATGTTTGTATATTCAAGTTGATTGCCGCAAGCCAAATGTATTTGGCTGTTGCCACAAAATATATATACGTGTGTATGTGAATGTTGCAAGAATGCTATGCAAGTGCATTAGGGCTGAGAGATTATAATATCCATATAGCCATGGCGAAAATACCATAACAGATCCATTTCGGGACACGATGTCAATATTAGTTTGCTGGGCGTTGCTTGCTTTGCTGGCATATTTCATTAGTCGCTCGCGTGTTCGCATTGAGAGCCGGAAGTAGGGGACGGGAAAGTGCTCTATTGATTTATTTATTTGCAAGTAAACATATATGTGCATATACAATATGCAATATTGTTGCACAACACATAAAAATACAAAAAAAAAAAAAAAAAAACAGAACAAAAACCATTAAAAACGAAAGCACAACATCATTGACCCAAATGCAAGTTGCACTGGGCCAACGAACAGGTTGGGAGAATTTGCAGTGTTTGACATTTTGCGCAAAATGATTGGTTTTATTTGGATGCGCACACGCAGCAGGTGGGTGGTTGGTAGAGGGGCAGAGAGAGGGCGAGAGAGAGAGAGAGAGAGAGAGAGAGAGGTGGAGGGGCTAAGAGACGTGGCCAGGGAAGTTGTAACCAGATATTGATGAACCAAAGCAGTTTTATCGCCAACCAGCCGGAAATTAATCACATTTTCAAACGTGCAGCAAACCGTGCAATTCGTTTCGAAGAAACATCCATTCCCAATTGGGATTCATGAATACCATCATGTGCATTGCGTGGATGAAAGAAAGTAAAGATAGAATGAGACAAAGTGAAAGTGTCACAGAACGACAAAACGCACATAGCTCAACAGAAAAGAGCTTCGTAAAAGAAATCGCTAGAGTACCATACGATACAAATACCACTTAAATCAGATCGTTCAGCTGAGTATTCAGTATATTCATTAATAATGTTTTTGAAATCTTAAATAAATAATGTTTCTCACGGATACTGTGGATATTATATTTTACGTAGCCAAATTGTATTTCGTTAGTGTAAAGATTCATAGAAACTTTCAATGCAGCAGAACTAAGTCAAGTTTGAAAAGGAGTATGGCCAAATAAGCTCTATTTGAACATACTGTGAGCTAAATACTATGTAATACATCATGTATGTACATATCATGTTGTATAGGCTTATATTACTTCTGTAAATTTCCTCGAATAACGACGGAATACAAAAACACTCGTTTTGAGTTGCGCTAGAATAATGCAAGAATAATATTGTAGTTAACAACATTGGATAGTCAATGGGCTAGAAATGTAATCAATGGACATGTATGTTGTAGATGCGAGGCAGGACAGAATAAGAGAGTGATGCAACACAAAAGTTCGAAATTGCAGACAGTGCATAAATAGAGGGCAAACTCTAAATACTGCAGTAGTGCATGGTAAAGGCTCGGTCCATGTTGGACCGTTGTCGTTGTGTTTAGTGTTGCACTGCCCACTATTGGGAATGCATTCAGGCGTGTCCTTGAAGCGACCGCAGAAGCCTCTTTGTCTGCTAATGTTATTACCGGTACCGTGCAACCCCAGAAAGCCCCGCAACCACTTCCTGTAGACCCCGTATCAGCGCCGAAGCGCTTAGCCCGGCCACAATCTAGTAGCTGCCAGGGGAACTGGTCAAAAATTGTTATGCAAGAAGAGACACAATAGAGATGGCGAATGCGAGGCGTAGATGGGAGTGATGCTGGGAGAAAAGTTAGTCAGTTTGCAGTTGAAATAACTTAACCACCCATCAATTCGCTTAATGATTACGGTTGGGTGACGCTCGGTCGCGGGCTTCGTGGGTTTAGCTGCTAACCGGAGCTGCAGTCTGTGTGAGTGTGTGTGTAGATGTATGTAAGTGTGTGTGTGTGTGCGCGTGTGTGTGCGTGTGTGTGAGTCGCAGGTGAATACGATATGCATGTGGAAATGCAACTGTTGCACTGTGGCTTCTCAAATATTATTACAAATGGCAATAGATATGCGCACCACAGAGACAAGAGTGAAAAATGGCAAAGGGTTAAAGGGTTTTGCGTTCGCAATACGTTTGCGGATTTTGTATTTGGTTACAGCATCAGCAGCAGCAGCAGCAGCAGCAATGTGCAAATCTCGTTATTAAAATCATGCACACACACACATAAAATATATTTATATGCTTTTACAGAGTAAGAGACAGACATAAATATGTTGCGCACAATTTACGCGTTGCATGCGGCGACTGTGACTGTGACCGGCACCTTTGCCGGAAGTGCACTTATGCCGCACTTCTATTTCCGCTGCAGTTTGCAGTTTGTTGTTTGTTGCAACCACAATGCGCCGATTTAGATTGATGGGCTGCCCATAACTACATATGCCACGCTCACTAATTAATCAATATTTTCTATTTCAGCATTGCAGAACTCACTGAAAGTATTCGTATTTCAGAAGTGAGAAAATTATAATCAATTTTCGTTAGGTGGATTGGATTTAATTCGATTCTCTATTAAATCTTTAACTTATGCATATTAATATATGTACATTTCAGCTTATGAAATGTATGTTCAATATCTCTCATATAATTACTTCTTATGCTGAAAATCTAAAGAAATTGTAATAAAAAGTAAGAAGTAACGAAATAAATAAATATGAGCTTGTCATTTTTAAGACGATTCATAAGTATGTGAGCGATAACTATAAAATGTACATTATACCATACATATGGTAAATTTTATATGCCGAGCCTCAGGCCAATTGTCAAGTGAATACCATCGTTGGTAACACATTAGTGCTGCAGTGCGGCAACGCTGCTGGTTGACGGCAGCGTGGCACGTGTCAATCAATGTGACGCATTCTGTTTTGGCAAATATTTAGCATAGTAACAACGAAAACTGTAAGCTGCAAATAAAAATAAACGATTTTCCGTTTGTAAATAACGCCCAGCAAGGCAGTCACGAGCAGTCAGTAGCTGCTGTTGTGGTTATTGTGCTGGTTGTTGTTGTTGGCAGCATGTGGCATGCAGCGAGAAAGCTAAGGCAAGGAAAACCCGCCTCACTTCGCTGATGCTGCTTGCTGCTTTAAGTAATCCGATTTAAAATGCACCAAATATATAATGCAGCCGCACAATCGCATTCGCATGCGATCACGTCGACTTAGCCCTGCCAAGCGCTCCCCATTCCTTTCCACTTCCCCTTGGACACCTTCCATAGTCACTGCCACTTTCAGTATGAGAAACGTTAAGGCGCCGTTAACGCCAACGCCATTGCACTGTTACGACGCCTGTTGTCAGTGTTGAATAACGTCAAGCTACACATATCGCACTTATGCACATCAACACATAGCAAAGCGAATATGTATGTATATATCCACATACATATGTATGTATATATCCACATACATATATATATATATACATATATATATGAATATACACATAAATATATAATACATATGTATGTATATTCACAGATATATGCAGAGACGACTTGCCATTGAGCTGAGCTGAGGATTGGATCAGTATCGGGAGCTCACTTGGCCTCCACTTACTGCTGTTGCAGCTGCTGGCCGGCATGTTGGGAGTTTGTATTCGTATTTTGTGCATTACTTGCATATTTTATATTTTTTTACATTCCATTGTTGTGTCTGGATGGGATGTGTGGCGACTAGGACTAATCTTGCTTCGTTGCCGTTGTAGTTGTTCTTGACGTTGTCGTTGGCAACGTCAGCAGCGTTGTCGCCGTCAAATTCAATCTGCATTTTATTTCAGTTTATTTCCTTAATCATACACGTTTAAGAATCTTTAACTACCACACATACAATTCGGAGACCAGCCAACACTGGTCGTAATGCGCAGCTTACAAAATGTGTTGCCTACCTTTGTGCACTTATTTGCCAACCAATTATTGTACTACATTATTTAGCGTATTTGTGTAAATTCTATGAGAAATTAAGGCAAGTGATGACACTCCCTCAACACACACACACACACACACACACGCACGCACGCAGAACATGTGGGCGTGTTTTATCAGCAAATTAATGATTATTGCCACAATGCATATGAATACATAAATAAACAAAAATTCGCTATCAACAAATAAATGCATATATAAATGAGACACAGTGGTTTATCTGCGTATATATATTTATATTATTTATATTTATTATATATATATAAGTATATATATAAGTCTCAACAGCCATGTATGCATTTCTGGGTGTTGGTGTGCGTTTGTCAGTCATGACAATAACAATGTAAAATCGCTTAGATTTCAACCGCAAAATGAAACCGCACATAAAGAGAGGCAGCATAAAAGAGATATCGCTATCTATATATAAATATATATTCATATATGTTTATATATATATACATATATATATATATATATATATATATATGTATATATATATATGTGTATATATACGTGTATACATATACATATAATGTGTGGTAAGCAGCGGAGGCACGCGTACAACGGAAAGGCGGAGTCGTAGCAGGAGCCCAAACAGAAGCAGCAGCAGTTTCTTCATGCAATGCATGGGGCAAAGATATGCGAATGCCTTCGGGCACGTACAATCCATTCATTCAGCAAATACCAATAATAGACACGTACGATGCGTAAGAGAGGCGGGCAGACAGAGATAAAGAGAGAGATGGAGAGGAATAAGGAGAAGGAAAGGGAGAGGAAAAGGGAAAGAGTTACGTGGAAAAAAAGCGTAGGGCTGAGGCATTTGAAAATGGCACCGTACCAGCAACAACACAACAAAAATTCAATGAATGCCAGCGCAAGTAAAGCAAATTTGCTAAAGACAATAGGACTTTCAAGTAACTACATACACAGAGAAAGAGATGGCATGAAGAAAAAGTGACAGCGATAGAGAAAGAGAGAGAGAGAGAGAGAGAGAGAGAAAGCGTTGCGACACACATGGCATAAGAAAACAATATGGCAAAACAATATAGATAAGTTCAAACAACTGCCGTTTCCTACCTCACTACCTCTCCCCGTAAAAAACACACACGCCTTGGAATGAAAATGTTTTTCTTCTGGGCCAAAGAATTTACGCCACTTAATGCGTGTGCTGGCAACACAACAAAACAACAAAAACAACAACAAACAAGTACAAATTCGACGACAACTCACAGTTATAATAATAAGTATGTAAGTAGTTTGCCCTTTGACATTCATCTGGCTGTAGCTGCCGCTGCTGCTGCTGCTGCTGTTGTTGCTGTTGCTATTGCCATTGCTGCGTTGCATGCCACAGTGATCGTTAATCAACATTGCTCGCTGGCCCTCACTTACAACAACAGCAGCAGTGGAAGTGGAATTTTTTCAAGTGGAGCTTCTTCCGGTATTTTGTCATGACTTTGTCGCAATGAGTCGACACAGTTTGCCAGCCTGGCTGCCTGGCTGCCAGGCTGCTTGACTGCCTGCTTTTGTGGAATTTTCATCTTTTTTTTGCCCAAACCCCACATAAGCTGTAATACGCTGCGTATGCGCGACATTCTCTGTCAACAGCTGTCACTCAAACTCACGGAATGAAACACTTAAGAGATAAAAGTCTAACAGTGAACAAGAGAATGCAACGAGCAACATTTTGTTTAATTTGTTCGCTATATTTATTTTGTAGCAACAATGTCAAAACTACAAAGCGATTATGAACAACTGAAAGCTTCGTACGAACATAATCAACTGCGATGTAGCCCGATGTGGAACGGCAACAAAAATGTTAGCAATGTGTTTGACATAGATTTGATCGAGCAACTAAACCAAGTATCAATATATCAAGGCTGTCGAAACTTATTTGCTAACAGTTTTTTTTTTTCCACAAAAAAAAAAAAACAACAACAAAAAACCAATAGAATATGCCGAATCAATTCTTTGCCACATTCAAAAAATCATTTGCTTAAAAGAAATTATAAATAGGAGAAAATAACACAGCAGTTCAGAATGTGTAAATGGCATTTTGATTATTTATTGGCAGTTTGTCTTCTCTCAAAGTTAAACAACAAAATGCATAGCTTTGTGCTTTCGTAATGTGCCTTAACAGCTTATCAAGTTTTTGTTTTGCTATTTTTTTTTTTCGCTTTTTCCTTTTTTTTTGTGCTGTGCTTTTGTTGTCAGCTTAAGCTGTTGCCTTGCTCCGCTCTGTGTTCGTCGCCTCACTAAACCCATTAAAACGTCATAATCAACATAAGCATAAGAATAATGCATAAAAAAGGAATAGAAAAGAACCAGAGCCAAAAAAAAAAAAAAAAAAAAATGAAATATGTTAAACGTATAGAAAAAATTGAGATTATTGTACGCTGGTCAGCCATTTTTACGTGTGTTGCGTTGCCTGCGAGTGAAACGAATCTGGATGCGCTCATTATTATTTTGCTGGCCTGGCCACAAAAGGCGACTAAAGCCTGGCCTTTGCTTAATTATGGTAATTAGCACACAAAACCAAAGAGCCAAAGAAAACTAAACGACCCGGGAGACGCTTTTCAGAGTGCAAAGTGCTATCTCGCTGCATTGCCATCGCAGAAGGTGGATCGGGAACAGAAGCAGGAGCCGAAGCAGAAGCATCTCCAGAAGAAACTAAGCGGCAGCTTCATCGTCATGATTATGGCGTTGACAATAACGGCTAGGAAGACCGTGAGCTGGAACAGCAGTACGATAATATAAATATTAAAAACATAGACCACAGACCAAAGTGACGTTCGAGAAAAGAAATGTGAAAATAGAATCAGAGGGAAAAGTAGAAATAAAAAAAGAAATTACCAGGCAGCGAAAAAGCCAAGAGCGAATTGCCATTGTGTTTGTGGTTCCTTAAACACCGCTTCATGTGTTGCGGCCACGCCTCCTTTTGGTCCTCACAATGCAATAAAATTATGCAATATTTGTTTCAGACTGTCAGCTTTTCTGTTGTTCCTTTTTTGTTTTTTGTTTCTTGCTTCGCTTTTTACTTTTTGCGTGCGCTTCCTTTTTTTGCGCAGAATATTTAATTTAGCTTACATTTTTCGGATCGCTTTAAATGTTTTCTTCTGAAATTTGACATTGACAACAATGAGAAATAATAAGGTATGTTTATAAAAAGTAATTATCACGCTCAAATCTTTAAATCCATTTGCTAGAGTATAATAAATGCGATCGCTCCTTGCACAATTTCTCTTGGCATCTGAGTCATGCAAAGTCAATCAATACACAACTTTTACTTGCCAGCCTACACTCAGCTACCAAAAGCGAATGCCAAGAAAGGACTGAGCTCGAACGCCGAACCCGTCAGTAATGCGAAATTTATTACGATGCTCAAATTGAAAGTAAGCGCCATTAAAAAACAATAAACTAAACATGTATGTAATAAATTGAGGCCAAAAACTGAGCAGAAAAAAAAATCACCCACTCAAATGCATATACATTTGTATACACATACATATGTACACACACACTGTACATATGTACTGACATATATAGTATATAGACACACATTCGTAAAAATGTGGCTTAGATGACGTGTATTTGTGTTGAGCGGCAGCAAAAACTGTACAAAATAAATTGACCAAATCTGCTGGATAAAAGGATTTGAAAGCAATTAATTGCCAGAGCATGGCAACACATTGATTCCCAAAACAAATATACTAAAAACCATAACAATAGCAGCAACATACGAAACTAACACAGCAAACGCTTGCAACACAAAAGCCAAAAAGATCAGCTCAACATAATAAAAAATAAATAAATAGCATTCGGCACTATTCTTGTTGCCCCTATTTGCGAGTTATGATGAAAACCATAAAGTAAATACCCAAAACACGATTCGTTACACACTAGCTATTAAAATACGGAAATAAAATCGCTATGCCAACGGTAACCATTTTGTATAGAAAACAAATTACAATTAAATAACTAAGCAAAACACCTACGCATTTTTCTACATTACCTTGCATAGATTCGCTTGACTCAGAAAAAAACTGAACCATTAGGTGTAGTGCTGCAATTTGTTGAGACACGAAAAACATAGTTAAATTGATTACATTAAAATTGAATCATTCATTTGTGGACGGATGGTGATTATTTGATTGTTTGAAGTTAGCCAGAAGTAGGTTTTGATGAGAGATTTGCTGCACTTGAATAGACCATGGCACCCTTCGAGTCATATCCACATAGCACATACGTCACATAGTTAATGCCAATTCAATTCGGCAAATCATTTTCTTAGCTATTTGGGCATTGCATATTTCCGACCAGCTACTGTTGCAATAGCAATAGCCTGGCTTTGCTTGTTGCCTTTTGTGGTTGCAAGTTTGCCATTTGCCTTCATACGCACCGTTGCACATTGGCATTTGTTTGCCTTGCATGTTTCTGTCTGTGTATCGGTGCCAGTGTATGTGTTTCTGTGTGTATAGTCTGCCCTTAGACGTGTGCCTGCTCTGTTGCAGCTTCTGTTGCCTTAGCAGCTCTTGCGGTTTATTATAACTGAATAAATCATGTAAATTACCACACACACACACATACACACACTCACACACACACACTATCAGCACAAAAAGATATACAAACATAAACATGAACCATTACTACATAGAGGCCTCACACCTTCTTCTTAGCTGCCCTCACCAACAGCTACATGTACAACTTTTTGTGGTTTTGCGTACTCCTTTTTTGGCCAGCCCCTGATTTGGTTTGTATATCCTGGACCCATTAAAAATTGGTTAGAAGCAATAACGAAGTCGTCCAAAAGTATGTAACAGGCAGATGGAAAGTTCTCCGATCTCATAAAGTACGAATATCGATACATTTTCAACGCAATAAAAGCCACAATAAAGGCCAAAATTTATTATGAATATATGATAAGCCGCCCAAATTTCATCAAGATCACGCAAGTTATAATATTTACAAATATATTCTCATATTCATCTCATTACAATCAGCAGGTACAAGCATAAATAAAATAAATAGCTGCATCAATAAATATTTGCGTGCATGTGTGAGAAAGGGTCTGGGTTCAGGGTATATCGTAGTCGAGCTCACTCGAATACAGCATTCTTACTTGTTTTTATTTGCATTAGATCAAACTAGACTTTTCGTTTTTTGAGAATTATTTTTCAAATTTTCATAGTTTTTACTTTAATTAAAAGTGTGGTCGTGGCTTTTGCGGCATCTAATATGTGGGTAACTATATTACCAAACATGTCTGCAGACCACAGAGCTGCACAGTGCAAGTTACAGGACTACCAAGTCATTTGTTTGGGGCTTTTGACAACAATATTATATATGTATTGTATAAAACAATACAATAAGAAAGCTATAGTCGAGAAAGCTGTGTATATCAATGCACATAATCAATAATTCAAAGTATTTTGTTTCTCATAGCGAAAATGCTGAAATGTAAATAATTGGAAAGCTGAATACTTTTGGAAAGATATCACAAGGCTAACAGAAAAACTCAGATGAGAGGACCAAATTTTGCCTGAAATAATTAAATTACATTATATTAATTAAAATAATTTGACACAGTAAGCATATTTACCAATCTTAAATCGGTTTAGTCGTTTATCAGCATATGCAAATTTGAGACAAGCACTCATACGCACTCACACACACACTCACACACACACTCACAGTTCATTGTGATCACTTGATAAATGCTTTCGAAATTGCATGCCTCAAATAAAATAATTTTGTCTTTGAAATCATCAGCAGGTGATGTCAATGATGTCAATGCTGACAATGCTATCGTTATGTTTGTTGTGATTATCATCATCATTAGCAGCATGAACCATTGTGGCCACAACATGCAGCATTACTTACCAATTAAATCGCAATTGCTAGTCCATGGTTAATCTCAGTTCAGTTCACTTTAGTTCGCTTCTGCTCTGCATTGCATACTTTCCCGGGACAATAACGATTTGCTACAGTTGGCGGTTTTGAGTTGAGAAAAAATATAAATAAATTTATACTTTTAAATTTATATAATACCCTTGTAGAGAACATTATGATTTTAATACGCATTACATTAGATAACTCCGATCTAATTTAGGATACATAGTATTATTGAGCAGAATAACTGAATTGTAACAAAGCATTGAAACCATAGAAAGATAACCAAGCTTACCAGTTACCAATAATATAATTCGCCTTACTAATAATATGTAATTTATTATTAATCAATATTGATTAATTAACAATTAGTAACTTTAACAAATATTAGCACATATGTGAGCAGTTGGACTCCGCTTGCCAGTGGTATATATCCTTCGCCACCCCAAATATAACGGTTTACACTTGACATAATCAGGATTTGATTGCATTTCACGGTAATTTTGATTTTGCAGTTAGATGAATGTTTCTGTTTGCGGTTGCATAGTTCAATGGTTTTGCCGTTTCCAGTTGATTTGTTTGTGTGGTTGTGGGGTTGGCTGTGCCAAGGGTACGTTTGTCTGTTGGCAAGACTTTTTTCGTGCGTTGTCATTTGTCATTTGCCATTTAATTTCGTTAATTAATTTGTTTGCCAAACTCAAAGTACAGAGCAGAAAGCAATGGCAGACGTGCGCAAGCTGCCGCAAAAGCCAAAAACAACAATTAAATATAAATCTTATAAATTTCTGTAGCCAAAACTTGCTCGCAACGCTTTTTGATTCACTCTCTCCTCTCTTTCTTTCCTTCTTTCTCTGCCTCTCTCTCTCTCTATCTCTCTCCCCATCTATCTCTCTTTTGGATGGTTTCCGTATTTTGGCTGCGATTTTCGCCGTGCCACAGAACATATTTCATTTGGACTGCAACTTTGGCTCACGCCCACAGCTCAGAGACCCGCCCTCAGCCCAACGCCCGACGGCGCCATTTCTCAGGCCAAAAAACTTTACCAGGTCTTGGAAAGCAGCTCCGAACAGCTGCGACGCTTTGTTTTTTAGTCTTAAAATCTATGTCTACTTAAGGCAACCTCATGGACACACACACACACACACACACATGCACACAGATAATTTAATTTAACTACTTTATTTGATGCAGCTTTCAGTTACTATGTTTTTTGGCAGAAAAGTGCAACAAGGCCACTCCAACACCCATATCATGTCCACACATGCCGACCCACAAAACGTTTGCTACAATTTCCAGTCGTAAATACTACTTTCCAAGAAATGCACACAGAAACACACATATGCAACAAATGTGGCAAAGTACAATTATAATTGTCATAACACAAAAGCAGTTGAAAATCTAGGGCCAAGTGCGAAAAGTTTCACGTGGGCGGACATTTAATTTGGCCGCAACGCAAAAAATGGGTTCGAGATGAGTTCGAAGAATTTCTGAGAAACGCAAACAACTAAATCTCAGTTTACTCGAGTTTATTTTATAGTTAAAAAAAAAATTGAACAAATTAAGAAAATCTACAAATAAAAAATAGATTATATAGTAATAATAATTACTACATTTAGCTAATTAATATTTATGCCCAAAGATTATCGGTTGGAGTTGCAAAAGATCAGCTTAAGATAACACATCTATCGTTCAGTTCATGTTAATTATCTGAAACAGTTTGTTTTTATTCAATTCCTTTGGTTTGAATTTTAACGCTTTCATATGCCGATAGTTGTCCATGTAAAGTTACAGTTACCAAGTAACTGAATTTGAATATTTGAATATAAGAGTTGTATGTGTTTGTGACTATCTGTTGACATTTTCATTACTACGGACTCCATCTCAACTGTTATTGGAAAAGCGTTTAAGTTCAAGCAGCTTTCCAGCAACCCTCTCTTGTAATCCGTGCATTGATCTCGCTCCTATTTTCACTCTCTCTCTCTCTCTCGCTCTCTCTCTCTCGTGCTCACACTCGCTCTCTATGCGGCTGTAGGCATGGGCGTGTGCCAGTGACACGTTGATAAATGACACTTGCAGCGTCAATGTGAATTTTATAAATTCTCGTAACTGCGCACAGAAAGCGTCAGACATCGTTGCCAGCTCCAAAAAGTTGCTTAGCATGACCAAAACAAAACGCTGACGCCAGCGCTTGGCAGCGACAGAGCAACAGAGCTTTTTGTCGTTGCCTTCATCGTTGTCGTTGCTGTCGTTGCTGTCGTTGGTGCTGCCGTCGTTGCCGCCGTTGCCGTTGCGGCAGTTGCTTATTTTTTATGACACTTTTGCGGCTTATCAACGTCACTGCAAACACATGCACTTGAATCCTTGCCGCTTGCCGCACTTATGTATATCTCGCCAGCCACGGCACAACGACCCCCACAACGCTGGCCATCCGTCGCCCTTAGCCGCATTATTTACATTGTCAACAAGATGTCGAGTGGTTTCTCACACCTCTCTCATAGTGTTTCTTGCTTCTTCTTTTTCTACCGACCGTATATTGGGCACATTTATAGCACATATGTATAGCAATGTCCATCAGTCCATGTCTTCGACACTTGTGGAAAGACGTTATGTCTGCGAGCATGCAAGCCGACTAAGACTCAGTTTGTAACCATGTTTCTCAATTATTTTTTTCAAAATGACGTATTTTCAACTTTTGATGCAAAAAAAAAAAAAAATTGCGTGAATTTTTCAATTTCCACGGCTATTTGCCTTTGCCAAGAAACATAAAAAATACCAAGCGTGATGTCATCAGGCGCTCACCTGAGCAAGCCTGAGCACTACTGTACACTCCATTCACCACAAGGCGCACACACACACACACACACACACACACCTGCTTAACTTAATGTATAGATAGCTATTTAATGGCAGCTGCACGCAACAAAAGTTGCAGTCAAACTTTGCCTGAGGTTGCATGCGGGTAAACCATGTAGCCAGTTCCTTTTTGTCAACTACAACAAAGTTACATTAAAGCTTTTTTTCGGGTGTACTGTCAAGGTGGAACAGCACCAGAGTGAGAAGAGAGAAGAACAGAAAGAAGAGAAGATACTCGAACAGAAGCCAGTCGATTGCCAATCATGCTCAACGCTCAATTTAAGCTCATTCAATGACATCACCACTAAACGGCACCACTTGAAAACAGTGCGAGGTGATCGAATTCAATTCACTTCAGTTGTGGCCTAAATGGAGTTGCCAGTGCCTTAGCAAACTAAGCAACTGATGTGCAGCGAGCTTTTTGTCGTCAGATGGTATGACAAAGAAAAAACAAATGCTTAAGTTAAACATTGGTCTAAGTTTACCCACATACTCGTCTTATATAAGGCTATAATGGTCCCTTTATGAAATTGACTGATCTGGCAATCTAACCATTCTTTTGACATCCGAGTTAATCTATAAAATAATAAAAAACGCAGTTCGCAATCTAACTCCGATGATACCTAATATCGAAATACGAGAAATACATATAGATAGATATAACGAAAGAAAGTAAAGTGCTGAGATACAACCAAAAAAAAAAAAAACTATATTCAAAAACCGATCAACCGATTAAAATGCATGTTCTATTTATTTTGCCACAGGTATATTTTATATGCATTGGAATGTTCTGTCGTTAAATTTGTCTTTTATTGCTATCGGTAATTGATTTGTATCCGTCTATGTAAAACTAGCGAAAATTCGAAAAAAAAAATATAAAATAAAATAAACTTGATCCGAGCGTGGCATACGATAACTTACTTTCTAACTTTGAAGCCTCCAGCTCTAATAGTCGCTGAGATCTATTTATTTCTACATTTAGTCTGCTGTTGATGCTGATCAAGAATTTATATACTGTTGCATACTTTCGCACAACATCATTGTACCCCATTTCAGCGTACTTAATGGGTTCAGGGTATAAAAACCTGAAGAGCACTTCAACAAGGAAAACTAAAAGTTATGAAAACCATTGATTTACATAGCTGTTAAACATGTCACAGACGAAAAATACTCATCGCCTGCCTGTCTTCATCTATCCGCTGTCTTTGTCTCTGCGCTGCAGTGTGACTGCTAAGAAATGCAACTTGAAAGTTGAGTGAAAACTTCAATGCGCCATCGAGCTGAGTGCGCAGAGATTAAGTCAAATACTTGACAAGTCACAGGTAACAAGTATAAACTTATAAAGTCATAAGTGTGCTTGTGTGTGTATGTGTGTGCTTATATGCGTGTGTGTGTGTGTGTGTGTTGGTCTTTTGCAAAAGTGCCGAAAAGTTTTCAAATTATTTTTGGTTATATAATTGGAATTGATAACTTTGGGCACAACGACGCGCGAGACGTTCCAGCAAAAGGATCCCACAGTGCCAACTCTAACGAGTGCCTAACACACCCACGCACACACACACATACACACACACACACACACACACACACCCACACACAAACTGCACTTGCATTTGTCAATAACAAGCAATTTAACAATTTGGTACACAGACACACAAAAGCGAAATTCTTTCAAAGTTATCATTCAAACTTGAAAATCAATAAAACTTTTGATACAACAGGCTGAAAAATAAAATATTCCCAACCCGACGCTTTTCCAACCTTACCAAACCCAAATACGCCCTATGCTGCATGCCCCACTCCCTTTCGCACCTACCCACCGGATGGTTCACACGTGATATAACATTCGTATGAAGCAAAGGACAACCAAGACGAATCACAATTTCAAACATGAACCAAAATTAGGGCCACCCTTTTAATTTAACATACATATCTACATATATTTTATATTTGTACATACATATATGTAAACCTTTTTGCTCTTTTTTTTTGTTTCTTTCTTTTTTATCGACTGCCATAACCCACTTAACTTTGTCTATCTGCCTTCGACTTTGACGACGATGTCGACGATGCTAAAGAAAGTTAATTAAGAAAGTTTGATTTCTTATGGCTAAATAACGCTCGAAAGTTTTACTGACTGACAAATATCGAGGAATACTGGAAATAAAAATAAAACAAATAATAAATCAGTTGATGAGACTGTCCAACCAATAGATACCCCGTAACCCAATCGCTGTTGCTTTAGATAAGGCACTGCCTCTACAAGTTGTGTCTGTAATGCGATCTGATTGACTGTTCCAAGGTTCATATACAATTGCAAAAAAAATTGTATGTACATGACCAATATTACGTATTACAAATAATATAATTTACAACTAATTAGTTGATAAAGTTGTTTGTGAGTTTGTTGGAATATTTTAAAAATGTACTGAAAGATTATTATTTCAGGAGACAAATGAGTGTTACTAACTAGTTTTATTTATTGAATGTAATTTATATGTATATTGAATATTTTCTATTGCACTTGGAAAGCATGTGCACTATTTCAAAATACCCATTTGGAAACATCGAAGTATGCGTTAGAGGGTATAAAAATGATGAAGTTGAGCCTTCCACGGCACACCCACAACGATTGTGATAAGCAAACCGAATGGCTGATTGCTCAAAGGGGTTGCCGCGATTGCCTTAACGACTGACGGTTAGTCGTCGGGTATTGGGGCTGGTGGCTGGTGGCTGTGGGTGGGGCTGGATCTGGATCTGGATCTGGGAAGGCGGTAACACTGCGAATGAGCAATAAAAAGTTTTGTGCAGGTTTTTGTCTGCATCGGTTAAAACAAATCAACAAATATTTGCTTAACATTTATATTTATATGCATTTTATATCACGATTACGAGTAGGATATTTATGAAGTGCAAAGATCCCTTCGATTTCTCATCTTTCGATGTCGTCAAATAAAGTTTGTTTTGCCATTATTTAAAAGGGCATATAAATACACAACGGAAACCTGCTATGCAAATAGCTGGTTAGACAGATGATTTGCTCTGTAAATAAATTAAAAGAGTCAAATATTTCATTTTATTTGAACAAGGGCACAAGTTTTCTCAGCCAATTCGTCCAAACCCTGCAGGCTACAAGCTAAATTCGTTGAAAGGCAATGTTATTTTAAGTTTTGCGTAAATCCACAATCGTAAGTAAGTATATCAGTTTTCGTTGAGTGTATTTTTTTTTTTTTTTGATGTGGCGAACACGTTTCAGCATAGGATAGCCTCTCTAAAGCAGCCTATGCTAATTGGCCCAGCCAGCTGCAAGCAAGCGCCGGCACTGACATCATTCTGTGTTGCTGTTGGTCTTGCTCCTGTTGTTGGCTGTGACGATGTTGCTGGACAGACATTGGCCATTGTAGAGAATGTGGGGCGCATTAAAGGCGCTAAACAATTTAATGACTTCCTGCTAGTTAGGCACTGTACACATTCTCTCGAGCACTCACTTACAATTTCTGCACACAAACACGCACACACACACAGTACTGTGTGCCAACAAGAGGAACAATAATAAGACAGCTGTGCGAATGAGTGTTTCCCTTGGTCGACGGCCGCACAAAATGACAACAGGCGTCATTATGCCAGCGCAATGATACCCAAAAAAAAAATAATAAAAATAAAATAAAAAAAAAGATAATAGGCTTAAGCTTTGTGGTTGCAACTATTTTTACTGTTACTCACTGTTGCATACTCTGTCTAATCTGTTATAATAGCTAAACCAAATTGAAATTAGTGAATTCTGATTTGGAAGGTATGTTCCTTTGCATCGTATATGTATAATCAATTGCCTTCTTTTTAAAGTACATGTGTACATATAGGGTCCTTAAATCGAACTTCTGTTTCTTTCGGATATGTTTAAAACGATTTTATAGACTCTTTAAATATTCAACAATCTCACGCAAAAGCTTTCCCATGAGGGATTCGGTGCCAAAATGTGCACTTAATGCGATGGTCGCCGTATTCTCTCTCTCTCTCTATATATATATATATATATATTTATATAAATATTTCTCTCTGCATCGCTCTATCTCTATCTCTCTCTCTCTCTCTCTCTCTCTCTCTCTCTCTTGCTCTCATTCACTCTCTTCTCTTTACTTCTTCCCTTTCTCTATGTATGGAAGGGTCCACACGAAGCGATGGACAATACCTACACGTTTTGCCTTTAAGAACAAAGTATTCAAATTGAGAGAAAAATAAAATTTATGTCGCACTTACTCACAGTTGGAGAGTGTGTGTGGAAGCAAAGATCGTAGAGTGTTCAGCAAGTACATCAAATTTTAATGTAAATTACCATTCTATAATTGCTCATACTTGGCCACATTTACATTTATTAAGAGATGACACTTTTGGCGAGCAGTTGCCAAAGTGCTTAGTGTGCGTTGATTATCCTCGTCTCTTGGTGTTTTATGAGTTCCTTTCTAATGTTGTTGCTGTTACTGTTGTTGTTGTTGTTGTTGTTGTTGTTCTACTTCTTCTGTGTCTTCTCCTGCCGCTTGATATTGTTGTGCAGCTGGTTTTGCCTTTTTTAAAATTATATTTCAGTCACCTCTCAGTAACCGTTAAATGTCGGAATCCTTATTAAGCATTTTCTTTAAGAACATAATGCGGCATTTGATCAGGTGCAAATAACGCCGATAGGACGCGCTAAGATCGAGAAACATCGGCATCTAATAGATTAGGTTAGAAGCTATCCGCAATGACTCCAAATCTATATTTTATTTTACTTACAAAATGCTTGTTTTCCTTCCAATAGAAATTCAATTTCAGATTGGATTTGTAAACGTTGATAATTCTCTTTAACATTTTGAGCAAATGCCTAATGCGCTGCTTTATTACGAATAAGGGTGCTCTTAGCTGCCAATAATACCGAGAAAACTTCAATGGCATAATTCGACTCTAATGGGTCAGATTATAAGCAAGCTGTAGTGACTCCAAATCTATATTTAATTTTACCTACATTCTGGCGGTTGCTCATATTAAAAGTTCTGTTCGGATTGCCAATAGTCAGTAACCAAAATTCCTGTTTCCCAATTTATGGACAGTAATACAGGCACGGATATAACAGTGAATGGCATATTTGTAGTATTTTATAAATATTTGACAGGGGTTTCTCCGATAACAAAATACTGTCTAGTGCTTTTGAAATGCATTGAAAATGTTAAGCTACACACTTCTTTACATAAATGACAAGTAAAATTGGTGAAGTTGAGTGAGCTCGCTATGTCATACCCTGTACCCAGTTGTTAAATATATTATTATAATCTTATTGTCATATTTCCTCAAATCTAACTATGTGTGGGATTGCTCTCATCTCTTATGGGCAGCACATGCACTGAAAACCACAATGGCATCTCATGTTTTTAAGTCCGAACCAAATTCACCATCTTTCCATTAACGCGACCTTTTACATACACATGTATGTGTGTATGAATCCACGGAATCGTAGATTTTGGGGCGGTGCAGAATATTTATCGATTGTCGTGCCATCCCTTTCTCACACGTGTTCGCGCATAATTATGCATTGACAAAATGCTTGCATCTGCTGAATAGATATGAGATCAATATGATCATACGTTTTTGGTGTTTCTTATCCGATCTTGATAATAATGCTTTAATTGTTATCGGAAATCGATATGTATCGATACGTATTAAAGGAGACAGATATCAATCAAATGAAATAAAATTGATCTGCGTGTTGTATGGGATAATGTAGATTCCAAGTTTGACGGAAGTGGTTACATCGGGCCGACTACTTTATGGGGTTGGATGCTTCCTTTGGTCTGTTACATAAATTTGCAGAAAACCCTTATATCCTTTTTACTTTCGGGGATAAAATGATGATAAAATAATGATGGAAGTTTGTTTGAAAAATATATTAAAAAATAACAGATTAATATCCTTTCACAATGAAACCCTGTATCAAAAAAAATTTGCAAATCCATTGGCCACAAATTTGTACCGCTTACACTGATTTTATATTCCATTTTTTTTCCTCGGCAATTTGAATACATCTGTCGGACGTCAGTTTTGCGGCATATTTTATGGCATTTAATTTTATAAAATGAAGCACAAATGCAAACGACAAACGACAGGCGACAGGCGACAAGACCCTAAGACGGCACACAGTTACACAGCAAGAGCTATACAACAGGATTGGGTGATGGGAGTAGAGAGTTGGCAGTTGGGACACTGGGAGAGCCGAATAGAACAATCCAGCAACAAATACGTCAAGTGCTTGCTGTGACCATGGCTATATAAAGTGGTGACATGGCGACTGCTCACAGACAGCTCACAACATTTTTGACAGCCGAATTTTTACTGAAATCCGCACTGTTAATTCACTGTTAACTTGTGTGGAGCTCGAGTTTTGTTTGTGCGCTCGAAATAAATAACTGCAATATATCTTTGGACGGTCTTATGCTGAAAAAATATGTATACACTCTGCGAAATTTAATTAAATTTAATTAAAATTAAAAATATGATTTTTTTAAAACTTGTATGTTACACATTAGTTAATTACATTAAATAATCGTTTAAAAAAAAGTAATTAAATTTTAAACATTAGCGAAAAACTTTTTAAATTCAAAAATTGATATGCGTGTTTAAATTGCTCAAAACTTGCACAAATAGCATTCACCACTTTAACCATGTTAAATGGCATAAGTCAACCACATTTTTCCCTCTCTGTGTGGCGTCGCTATGGTAATGAATCAAATCAATACAACGCCTGCTTTTCAAAATATCTTTCCATATATTCGCCGCAATTTCCTAGTCAATTTGCTCCATATAGCAGGTTAACATGTGTTAATTGTTTAAACTCTAACAAATATATTCTTTTATAATTAAGGTGCAGTAATATCTTCAATAAAACTATTTAGAAATTATGTATTATAGTTATGTGACAAGCTGGTGACAATCGGCCACAAATGAAAAAACGTTCAGTCTGGCGTCATGATTTTTTTTTAAATATTCGATAAATTAAATAAAGTGCGAACTGATGCTGAGAATCTTAATCGTAAATGTGGTGAAAATCGCTGGGCGGTGAGCTGTAAGCGGTGGGCTGTGAAACATGCCACACGCTGTGAAAGTGGCGAAAGTGGCGAAAGTGCCTCTAGTTTGTTCTCGGTTATCGGTTACCCGCTTCGCATTTTTTAAAACTTTCAGCTGAGAATTTTGGAAGCAGACTTATTTAGAAGTTCAACCTGGCCATGATTCAAGTAAAACTTTATGCAATAATGGCTCTGGACGAGAGCCTGAAACATTGGCCAGGCCAGTGGCAATGGACAGATAGTTACCCCGTTGAGCACGTTATTGCTAACATATGTTACCCAATGTTTTGAAAAAGGAGGAAAAAAATAGCCGCAACATTAGCAGCAGCGCATTTCCAGGGCAAAACTGCAAAAACTGGCCAATAGCACAGCGTGAAACTATGCAATATTTGCCCAGCTAGGTGTATTGCAGTAATCCGCACTCTAACCGGACACTGGCTCTCATGCCAACAGGCTTCGGGCAAATTCAACTTCAAATCACTATTTCGGCTCTCGCCTAGCACCTGCCAGAAACAGATTAAGTACCCTGTGAAGCATATCTCCAACCGACTTTTCTCAGTTAGTTATTGCGCAATGTCTGAGTGGGGCCTCTGAGTGGGGCCTCTTTTGATCATGTTGCGCAACACGGAGAGCATATAACGGGTCAAATCTGCCGGTGTGTTTTAAGCATTCAAAAGTCGTCTTAATCTTACCGAATCCAACCTAACAGATGCAGTAGCAGAAGGATAGCAACAGTAGCGATGCATGCAATTTTGCAACAACTGCAACAAATCATTTTTGTTTTGTGCAGGCGGCGATTGCACGCCTACTACCAGCCCCCTTCCCCAAACCGCCTACCTGTCCATTAAACAGTGCTATGTCTGTTTACCTAGCTCGACATGCCACATTGTGGATGAAGCAGCGCGCTTTATTTATGTTTGTCTTCCTGTTTTATCCTTTAATAAAATTTCATGTTGTACGATTGCTTCAACAAAATATATGTTTGTAACAATATATAAACAAACATAAAAATGTCTATCGGGTGTATCATATAAACCAGCTAACCAGTTCATCCTGTGTGGGTGTGGGCGTGGCATGCAACTTTTTCAACGATTGTATGCCGTTGTAGATTTAAATCATTTATTCGAAGAAGTATGTAGTACTTTCAATTGTTGGGCCGATTGTTCCTCTGCTGGATAATATTTAAGCACTTTCTTGACAGTCCAAAGAATGTACATATGACTTGGGTTTTTAAAATTCAATTTTAAATGAATCTTGTTCAGTTTTTTTTTTTTTGTTAAATAGTTTTTAGAAGTCAACTTAATAGTAGAAAAATAAGAAAAAATTAAAAGTCAATAAGAAAATCTATATATATATGAATTTTTCCTGTGTCCAAACACTTTCTCGACATACTGTATATACTCTTCAATGTGCCTAAGATATCTGCTTTTTTAGTTTTTTTTGTTTGTTTTTATTTCTTTTTTGGTATATCCCTCACAACAGACTTTATTTTTCTATAAATTTAGATAATATGTTATATATTGTATTATAGTGGATGGCTTAGCGATATACATTGTCTCACAGCTTATTTCGACCAGTGTCTAGCAAAAATTTTAATTGCCTGCCATAAACTAATTATACATTATTTTTCAAAAATTCCAAAGACCGATGGCAGGTACATATATTAAGCACCAAAATGAATATATGATCCCAATAAACTGGGGTTTCCCCACCTGCTAGGTCGGGATATGGAAAAAAAAGTACCTTAATTTATGGTCACAGCTCATTTCGAACAGTGGCATTACGGACACCTGGGTGCCATAAGACCCGGATTTTTTACGTCAGGTTGATTATTTTCGGTATAAATAGACCAATCCTTCGTAGTCAGATTGGTTATATCCTGCATCTCGGGTGCAACCAGCCAACAAGGACTATGGGCAAACGGACTACCATTGAGCAACGGAATCTCATCCTGGAACACTCCAAGATCGGATATTCACAACGCCAAATAGCTAAAATGGTCAATCTATGCAAGTCAACTGTATATTACATCATTCGGCGCTTCGTTGACGAAAATCGGATAGAGGACAAGGGCAGAATTGCACCAAACAAGATTTTCACCGAACAGGATGAGCGGAGGATCATCAGGAAAATAAGGGAATATCCTAGGCTATCGGCTCCAAAACTGACTCAACAGGTGGAGGATGAAATGGGGAAAAAGTGCAGTGTGGAAACTGTGCTCCGGGTTCTGCGCAAACATGACTTTCATGCCCGAGTACCACGGAAGAAGCCCTTTATAAGCGCGAAAAATAAAGGAACTAGGATGACGTTCGCCAAAACCCACTTGGACAAGGATTTGGAGTTCTGAAACACAGTCATATTTTCAACATTTTTGGCTCTGACGAACGGAATTATGTGTGGCGACAGTCCAATACTGAGGTGAATCACAAAAACCTAAAGGCAACGGCGGAGGAAGTGTCATGGTATGGGCATCTATCTCGGCAGCCGGCGTCGGAAATTTTGTGTTCACTGAAACAACAATGGAGGAGAATGTGTACCTCAATATATTATAGGAAAATGTACTCCAAAGTGCCGAGAAGCTAGGAACCCGAAGTACTTTCCGGTTCTATCAGGACAACAACCAAGCATAAGTCCGGATTAGTACAGTCCAGGCTTATCTGGAACTGGCCCCAAATGATAATTCCACCGGCCCAGTCTCCAGATTTAAATGTTCTTGAAAATTTGTGGACTCTGCTGGAAAATAACATCCGGAATCACAGCTCCGATCTTAAAAATGCTCTGTTGGATGAGTGGAGCAAAATTAGTCCAGAAACTACCCGGAAGCTGTTATCTTCCATGGATAATAGGTTAAGGGAAGTTAAGGCTCAAGGATATCATACTAAGTACTAAGACTGTTCGAAATAAGCTGACTAATTTTAATGAATTAATTAATATTTTAATAAAAACTAAAGTTTCTTTTCCAAACGTGATATAACATGAAACAAATTGGCATTTAAAAATTTTGCGTTTGTTTCTTGGTTTAAACTTTATAGCACTTTAAATTTTTTGCTAGACACTGGTCGAAATAAGCTATGAGACACTGTACACGGGTATGTTTTTTTCCTTCTTCTTTCTTCTTCTTCTTCTTCTTTCTTCCACCGCTGGCTGCAACCAATTGTCTCGATGCCGATCAGATATCGATACTTTACTGCTATCCTTACTGACTCGATTACTTGCTTGCAATAACATCGGGGCAATGGCAACAAAGCTGTCAGACAGCTTTGACCGCTTCTTGTTTGTTTTTCTCCTATACAAAATATAATGTAGTCCTCCTTCACCCACTAACTAATGTTAAAATAAATAGATTTTAAACACAATTTCAATTTCAATTAGGCATTCCATCCATGTCCGTACTTTATTTTAATTTATATATTATATATATTGCACTCCTCCTTCATCCTACAACTTATGTTAAAATAATAATACAATTTCATCAATATCCCCACTTATTTATTGTATTATGCTAATCATAAATTATTAAGAGCTTAACATTGTCATAAATATATCCCAGTTGCACTAGCGTAAAAACTAATTTAATTCAAACAATTTAATGAGATGATACAAGCTTAATATCGATATTTTCCATTAATTTTTTTGGTTTGGTCATACTGCAAAAAAATCATCCTAATAGTATTTATGCAAACCATGTAGCAATAAGGACTGACAAAGATGGCAGCATGCTGAAAATCTGCACAGCCAGCAATTAAAGCCGCTCAACAAAGCAGCTCTGCGGTGGTTCGGGTGGCTGGTGGTCGATTTGCGACTTGTCTAGCTTGCCGGTCAGAAGGAAGCAGTTTGCCAAACAATTGCAAATCAAAATATTGCACTTACTCTCAAATGAGCTCACAAAGCGTCAAGAAGCACAAAACAAATCGTGCGGAAGACCCAAAAGCCAAATGCAAGGACCAAGAGAGAGACGAACATCAGGCAGAGGCAAATGTCCTTTTCGATGTCAGTACGAACGTATCCAATCATTTGAGTCGCAGTTGGCAAACATAACACATAGATGACCACTTTTATACAGTGGACACTTGCACGACTTGTGTCGTTTGCAAGGTGCAGCATTCGGTCGCCAGTTGTAGTGCAGTGCTGCAAACTGTTGTGCTGGCCTTAACAATGACATCACTTGGCTCTAACTGTGGGAATAAGTAATGCAAGATCCGAACTGTGTTCTTGCTTATGGTTGTTGTTGTTCTTTGTTTTTTTTTTTTGTTGCAGCGTCTACGTTAAGAAAAGGTCGAATTGCTTTAAGCAGCGCCAGTACTAACAAATAGTTTATATCTATATCTGGGCCCCCTCAGCATGGATTCGCTTGGCAACTGCATTTTAGCTGAAAGTGAACGCGTTTACCCAGTTATTGTTTTAAGGCCAGTCAGAAAATTCACGTACAACTTCCAACACATGTTACACACACACACATACAAAGGGGAAACATCCATTCAATTTAGTGTAGACGTCAGCACAGTGGTCCTGGCAGCCTCCCAGCTAACGGCGCTTTCTGCATTCTGTGGCCTGCGCAAGCCAAATACAAATTCATCTAAATTGCAAGCTAACCGACCATCAGACGGCAACGAGATGCTCCAAACAGTTGAGCAATATGCAATGTGCAATGTGACCTGCTTGCCAAGGCTATGGCAAGCTATCGCTTTCCTTATCTCTCATATCGTCTTGATTTAGCTACAGCTCCAGCTTTCAGCTTTGGCTTTAACTGCAGCTTTCGCCGCCTGGAATGCGACCTGTGCCCTGCCATTCTTTGTAAATACTTTCTTACTCTCTCTCTCTCCCTCTCTCTCTCTTCCTCTTATTCTCTGTATCGAATTTTCTTTCATATTGTCACTGGGAATGTCATACAAATTGCGGGCGGCCCTCCTGCTTTATTATGTACTCGCAGTGCATGTAGGAGGTATAAATGGCCAAGGGGACAAGGAGAGTGGTGCACTCTGACATAAATAATAAGCTAAGGAACGCATAAACTCTTTGTATGGCTGTCCTCTCGGCCATAGAATGTGCTTTATCGCCAGCTTATCATTGTGATACCGTCAATATACACAACATCTGTAAGAGTTTCAAAACTGAGAGCCAGGCTATTGTTGGTTTGTCTATATTTCATGTACAAACACTTGCTGATCTCTCCACTCTACTGTTCTAATTGGTCCATGATATGTATTATAGCCATTTCTGCAGTACCTATTTAGATTTTGTCTACTTAGTACTTATACATGCAATTATTTTCTGAATATGAATTATACGAATAATTAATGCAATTTAGTTGGTTTTGTAGTTTAAGCCACATAATTCCTTAGGTTAGGATGGACATACCTCTGATGAAGCTGGGAGCTGTAGCTGCAGTTACTGAATACGAATGGTATACATATCCACATACAAACATACATATATTATTTATTTGAGCTCAACGGGAAACGTATTTGGCGCTCGTCTGCACGGAGTCCAACTAAATAATCTTTGTGTAAAGTTTTTCTATGTGGCACTTGCGCAAAAGTTAGCAGCTTTAGCATACAGCGAACTACCACCATCTCTGACTGACCCTCACTCCAAAAAATAAAATAAAAAAGAAGAGAAAGAGATGGCAAAGCGCGATGCAGCTGACGAAAGCAATGGCAATCGCCCAACGTGCGTGTATATTCCACCGATTGCTGCCGCATGCATGCAGGTTGTAAGTTGCCAAGAGCAACCGCAGCAACAACAGCTGCACTGCTGCTCTGCTGGTGGGTTTCGCTTCAAGGCCCGAGGCCAGATATATGTTTTATGGAGAGTGTAAATGCCATTTGTGTAAGTAGCGTTGACCTGCCATGCAATTCACATACTTGTGCGGGTCGAACACTAGAAAGATTCAGTGTCGAAAATAACTAAATATGAACACAGCACTAACTCAACACCCAACATTTCATAACTCATTAATACTCCAGTAAACTGTGCGGGATTGCGAAAGGCAAAGGTGAGGATAGCGCGGCTCAACCATTAAATGAGGCTATCAGCAATCTGCATTTTCAATTTTGTGCCAACCAATTCTGATTAATTTTAGAAAAGGTTATCAGTAATCTACCTTCAGAAATTTGTGACTCTCCATATTATTAGGGTTTTTGTAGAGTGCGTTCATCAATTCGTTATCCGAACAACCGGATGAGATCATAATTCAACTTTATTGTTGGAAAAGTTGGTAAAGCTATTTAGATTCCAATTTTAAAAAAAATTATATACTCTTAGGTTTACTCAGATACAAACAAACAATCAATCAATCTTTTCATAGATGATTTTGCTTAAATAGCTCGAGCTCGTAACTGGATTGGGATTACGCACTTATTTACAATCACAAGCCGACAATACTCTACACAAGTTAAGTGGGCTAAATCTAAATTGTAACATATCTATTGTTGCATCAGTGGCACCTTAACTTAGTATTGTCAAATGACATCATTGCAATGCAATAAAGGAAAACTAATTTTAATTTAAAAAAATGTTTTGTATATTTGCTTGCTTGCTCAAAAGCATGTACTTATTTTATGTGTGTGCGTGTGTCTGAGTGTGTGTGGTGTGTGTGTGTGTGTTTGTGTCTTTAAGCTGCAATGACTTGCAGGTTCAGCGTCCGATGCTGATGCAGTTGTCTCTGCAGTTTTCCCACCGCTTTTACTGTCACTACAACTCCTCAAATGCGCTGCAGGAACCCTTTAATGATTGGCTGCCTGCTCCAGCTCGGGACTGGGCTGGCTGCATGGGTTGTCTCTTTGTTTGTCATGCTCAATGCATACAAATTACATTATAATATGCTAAGGAAAACATGAAACTATATTGAAAAGGTCCCAGCCATAGAAGATGAAGCGACGAATGAAACGTGGCACATGTTTATGAAGAAATAAAAAAACCAGCAACAACAAAACCAACCAGTAGTTTCTAATTGTAGTTCTTTTTGTGTCTTGCCTTCAATATGACCGTGGGCTGCCAACAAACAATTTAGTTTACCGAAATTAACAAACTTCCTGACGGATCAAACTGCCATATTAGTTTTATGTAGGAGTGATTGGGTCTTTGGTATATGTTCGAAAAGTTATGAAATATTTTTCACATTTCTAGACAGACACCTATAATATATTAAGTTAATAAACACATTATGTATATAAAATCGATTTATGGAGCAGACAATTAGCCAATTATGTAAAAATTTATAAAATAAGCTAACATTATTTAGAAAATCTGCTGTTATTTAATCATTGAAAAAGTGGTTTCAGCTGCTTATTTATACATCGCAGAGAAAAAAAAGGAAAGAAATAATTTAAGGACAATTGAATTACATTTTCTTAGCATTGATGAAGGTCCTCAACCTTCCAAATTGGTAAAAATTGTTGGAATACTGTGGGAGATACTCCAAAGAATTTTTGCACCAATTTTTAAAATATTACTTATTCATAACTTACATGGATCAGGATCGAATGATTTGTTAATGTTGATGTTACTTTATAAATTTGTTGCTGTAATGCTCCCAGTTAGGTAAGCTAAAAGTCGAAAGGCAATATTCTAAGAGCAAAGGGCATCAGAATATCAAAACTCTATATGTAATTTAGAAAATTGCATATAACCCCATTGGCTGGGGTGTGGCGCCCAAGATGGGAACATTGAAGCATTGGGACACTAGGGAAAGAAAACGATTGGGAAAGGATGTGGACATTTATACACGCATCTCTGCTTATTTGTTATCTTTTCATTTTGCTGAGTTATGAGTATTTTTAATTTGACTTTTTGTGATTTTTTTGAGTTGGTATTTTTAATTTGTACATGCATTCATACAGTATACAAGTACATACATACATATGTATTATGTAACTTTTAATATATATACTTCCAAATGTTTGACTGATTCTTTAGCTGTTGCCTTCTTTAAAATTTGCCCCCTCCTGCGGCGCCTGTCATTTCGTTTTATTACATTTCATTCTTGTCCTTATTGTTGCTTTTATGCTTTTGTCCAACATTTACATGTACCTTTTTTAGTTGCAGCCTCTCCAGTTCCTGCTGCGTCATTGTGCTGGCACTTGTTTTTGTCCGCTGTCGCTGCCAGTTGCCATTATTGTGTTGTTGCTGTTTTCCTTGTTACTGCTGGTAATAATGACATTTATTAATTGCTATGTAAATATCTCAAAGTCGCTTTTAATACGAATTAGAATGCAAATCGACAACGCAGCCGCTCTCCAAACGAGCCAATTCAATTTGAATAGCTGGCCGACTCTGTCCCTCTCTCTCTCTCTCTCTCTCTCTCTCTCTCTTTGTCTCCCTCTATGTCTCGTTAGAAGAACAACAAATTGCTTTGAGCGCTTTTACAATGATGATTTAAATTCAACAATTTTAAAAGTTACTTCTGAATGGGAGAGAGCCAATCATTAAATCATATAAATGCGTACTTTCCGCTATTCATTTCAACCGAATATTTCCACATTTTCAGCATTTACGCATATTTATGTTTTACTTATATTGTACTCAACATAAATGTCATCTCAGTTACACTGTATGGCAATCCAAACGATGCTAGGCTTGTAAATCTCTTTTTAATTGCTTTTGACCACACACAAATAGCAACAAAAACTCGACAAAATCGACAGAGATCGAGGCAGGGAGAGGGACCGGGAGGGGGACAGGAAAAGGGTAACCACGGCAAAAGATTCAAAGACCTTTCTAGAGCCAAAAACCGCACCAAAACTAAAATGCAACTGGCAGAGCAACAGCACCCGCTGCAGCAGCCCATTTAGCTGTACAAATTGTTTAAATATATAGTAACAGACAGACACACACACACACACTCATACATTTCCATAGTCGGATGTGTGTCCCTAGGAGGAGCATCAGAGCCAAGCCGAGAATACTAGCTAAGCCGAGCCGAGCAGAGGCTACAGTCACAGACAATTATACAAATTGCATTTGTGTTGCACACACAGGCGCACACACGCATACATGCACACAGATACACACGCAGACGCAGTCACAGACACAGACACACGTCGAACATTTTGTGTTGCCATTTGGCAACATGTTAGCCGCCATTTCCGGTCGGCCCATAGACAAGCTGTGACACAATGCAAAAGTTGCCCGCACGTCACGCCGAGCGCACAAATCTACATATTACTCTCAGTCGCTGTCTCTTTCGCACACACACGTTCGCTTTAGTCTATCTCTCTCTCTCTCTCTCTCTCTCTCGCTCTCTCTCTCTCTCTCTCTGTCTCTCTACTTATATATATATCTATGTATCCTGTGCGGACATGACATGTGCTACTAGATGTGCGAAAATTTGTTTTGCTCGCAAATGATGATTGAAACACAAAGAGGCTGAATCTTAATTGAAAGCCAATGGAGCGCACATGAAGCGAACGCTTCTCGGACGTTCATTTTAGTTGACATTTGCACTTTAATATTATTGGATTGCCGCTGCAGAAGCCCTCCAATCGCATGCACTGCTCAAACGTTCCACGTATCACTTTTATATTAATTTCCCGTTCGTTACTCTCTCTCTCTCTCTCTCTCTCTCTATTTCTCTCTACTTCTCTGTCCTTCTCTGTTTCACTCTTAGGCTTTTGCTACAATTCGCTAGAGGGAATACTCTAGCGCAGATACCCTATTACCAACAAAACTAGCTTACACATACTCCAGATAACATAAGTACAAAAGCAATTAATCTTTATGATATTAACAAAATATCGTATTTAAATCATCAACATTAAAAAGAAGCTCAACTTAAAAATAAAACAAAGGCAGGAAATTCAAAATGGCCATTGATTTATAATAAAAAAAAATAAAAATTTTATTATCACATTTATTAGATGGCTCCTTACTAATCCTCCTTCTATAGTTTTTGGGCATTTGTCTTCGGAAATGTTTTTAAATTTCCAAATAGACAAAAACGGTTAATTCCAATTAAAGTCAAAACTATTCAAAATTTCAAATAAAAGATTTGCCTTGAGACCAACCAACATTATGAGTTGATGGTGACATAATGAGGTCAGAGAAATAATTGATCCGATCGTATTCAGGTGGAGTGGAACAAGTGCTAGTTGCACAGCATTCTTATGGATAATGGCGACTGTGGAGCAAGCTTCTCTTTTACTATGCCCACACACCTCACACTTCAAAGTTCTTATCGCTTGGATTAAAAGTTTGCGTTCAATGAGACTAACAGAGTTGGTTGACGGGTTGCGCTTGGCTTTGGCTACTAGATACTGGGCAGTGGGTGCTGGATGTAGGGTGCTGGGCATTGGATTCTGAAAATTGGACTTCGCCTTGAAGCTGGCCTCAGTTTCTTTTTGCCCAGTTCATCTTATAATTAATTCACAGGCTGTGCAAAGTTTTGCGCCGCAACTGCAGGCGGCTACCACTTGGGTCTAGTTCCACACAAATGAAAATGCCGGCATGAAGCGAGTAAAAAAAAATTATAGTAGAAAAAAAAAAACTCGGCTCAAGAAAAATCAGCAGGAAGCACTTGCAACTATGTGGCACAACGCAAAACTTTTCTTATACAAAATTATGGAAAAGTTTTATTTCCATGCATAACAGCGACGCACACAATATCACAAACACTCAGACACAGACACTTGTATTTATTTGCAACGTATTTTTTATACCGCTCTCAGACACATGTATGTCTATATGTATATGCTTTACTTACATTGGCCAACTTTTTTGCACAGTGTGTGTGCAAGGGCGCATATATTTATTTAGTTTTGTTAGCGCGCTAAAAGTTTTCCAACTTGCTGAAAACGGCGTAAAATTGGCACGTCAAAAACCGGAAATTTAAGAAGCTACTCACAAACCTACACACGCACACACACACACACACACACACATACATATGCACACACGCCCGTAGAAAATACATTTGCAGGAGCCATGCACTTTTCACACACTCAAAGCTGTCATACCCATCAATTTTCTTCCGTTTCTTAATACACTTTTTAAATAATTCTTAAGCATATTTAGTACTCAGCATAATGAGATGAGCCATCAGAAAAACTCAGATTTATAAATAATCCAATCAACAACTTAAATGAAATGCAACTATACCCAATACCTGGGAAAGTCTATGCTTCGAGCGTCGGAATAAAGGATAAAACATAAGGATGATATGACAACTTCATTTTTCCAACACGGCATTTCCAATCTCAGAGCGACGGATTGGATATGTCCAAAACATAAAATATTCATGCAGCAATACCAAAGATCGACAGTATATAGTACGAAAGCTTTTTTGACGGCTTGATTATGGATTGACAATCTCAATATTTGCAATGAATTCCTTTTCAAAGTATGTTCTCATGTGTACTCGATATTTTACTCGGTAACTGGGATGAAGCAGAGTCGAGATTAGTTGAAATATGGGTAAAGTATCAATCACATTGTTATCTGCCCACAAAACTTAACCCGTTTCGACTAATCGAAATGGCGTTGCAAAAGTTGCTAAACGTTAGCCAGTTTATTTAATTACATATATTTACTGGCCCCAAACAGGTCATCGGACAGAATGAGATTGAAATTAACGAGCAGCCGTTAATGACCCTGTCCGGTCCTGCCGTCAAAGCCAATAAAATTGCCGAGCAGGTGGGGGGGGGTCGAAGCGGTGGACAATCAAACAGACGAACATTCCAAAAAGGCGGGGCAGGCTAGTGATGTATAGTGGGTGGTGGTTGGGTTGGTGCTACCAGTGCCGGACAGTCTCTATCTGTGGGGTCAAATCGAGTTCAATAATTTTAATAGAATTCACACTGAATGCGTCGCAAACAACCAATAGTGAGATGGAGTTTATTAACTAGCTATCCCATCCAATTCTCTACTTTGCTGTCCTGCTGTGTTCGGTCCTGAGCGATTGGCGACGTGTATACGATAATCAAGTAATTTCCATTATGCCAGATCTTGCCGGCGCTTGCACCTAGGGGCCATAAAATCGGCGCTAAATTGCGATTGTGTCGCGACTGTGAGACACCGATATAACTACACTTACACACACACACACACACACACATAAAGAAAGCCAAGCATAGAAGCGGGCGTACACATTACGCATACGACGCGGCTCACACAAAAGCAAATCGAATTGCGAATTGGTTGCGATAAAGCAGCAACACATTCAAAGTGAAGCCACACAAGGCTGCTGTTGTTGTTTCTCTTGTTTCTCTTGTTTCTATTGTTATTATTGTTGTTGTTGTTGTTCTTACTGGTTTTGACTATTTATTGAGCAAAGCATTTCATTGTGCTGCCGTTCACTTGGCTTTGCTTTTAGACAACTTTTTCAGTGCTTTTCGCTGTGTGCTTTTAAGGAGCACACGATAATGGCCACTGATGCATGTGTTCGTTTGTGTGTGTGTGTGTGTGTGTGTGTGTGTGTGTGTGTGTTTGTGTGTGTATTTGAAACTGTATCACTGTGTCCCTCCCTCGCTATCTACCGCTTTGTGTCAGCACTTTGTGACAACAATGTGCTTGTGGGGCTAACCTAACGCTCCTTGGCCCACCGATAATGGCGAAGGAAACGGAAGCGACATACTTACTTAGACGACGCTTTAGATGGAGGCCGCATGCTGGATGACCAAAAGCAGGAGCACGAGTATGAGGAACAGCAGAAGCTGGGGCAGCAGCAGCGCTCATTGTTTGTAGTGCAAAAGAGCAATTTGTGCTAAGTATGCGCGGCCAACGCAATTGCTTTGCTGGCTTGGGTGGATTTCGAACATTCCGCAAAGAAGAAGTGGTCACAATATCAAAGTGCCAGTACTTTTCAATGTCAATACTAGCTGAATGTAAATGTCAATACAAACATCAGAGTACCCGCTACCAAAGTAGCAGTATAAAACACAGCAGTACTATGTTGACAGTTCTAACTCAACGCTAGTTTTGTTAATATGAATGGCTAATACATATTCTTAATGTCAACGCATGCACCAATTGTTAGAATATTATATTTTTTAATATTTACATATATTGTGCTTATAATACATATTTAAGTTATTAAAACAGAAGTCTTTTTAATGTACTAAACTACATTGTTTTAATGATTATAACCAACTGCGCAATACTCTGAGTAATATTTGCTAAAAACAAAACTGAAAAGAGCTGGTGGTAGGGATGGGCGAGCCTTGGAAAACATTAAGTAATCTAACTTTTGAATTGCATTGCGCCAGCTCTGAAATTGTGGAAGGCTGAGTTTTCTCAATGTTTAAGGACTGGCGTGGTTGGTTCATATTTGTTAGATCATTGTTAAGCTTATATTGAAAACGAGAAAACTCACAAGACTGACAAAAATATAGATGATAATCTCAGTTTTAATCTCTAGTTTTAAATTGAAAACTGTGTAAGCCATATTATTTTCATATTTTCAGCAATATGCGATTGGCTAGTCTCACACTAAGTCCGGAGTAAAAGTAGTCGCGTATTAGTAGAGAATAGAAAGTAAGTGTATTTGCTCATCAATTGTCATTTTTTGCTGTGGGAGCGTGCGTGTGTAAACAGTTAATTGTTTAGGTGTGTATATCACAATGGTCGTCTAGCACGCTCTCGGTCACACTCTCGACATTACTTGCTTTTTTCTCCGCTCCGCTCCCCCTCGCACTGCCGCTACTGTTGTCGCCAAATTGAGTCATTAGCAGATATATACTCGTAAAACGAAATGGTCACACAGCTCATTGGCACGTTCCGAGCGTCAATGATGACGTTGACATAGCCGCTGTTTTATAAACACATATGCGCATTACGCATACGCATACGCCAACGCACACCCCGCCCCACCCATCCCCCTCTACCATTTTCCACTTAACCGCACTGCTCAGTTGTTCGGCGAGCAACAGCCAAAAAAGAGCGTGCAACGATTACAGCAAGAAGTAAGTCCAGAATAATGCCAGTGTTGCCAGCTAGTTAGCTTTTATGTTCGGCCATCAACTGGTTGCCTTTTAATTGTAATGCCAGCAACAGAGTCTTTTTATGTCGGTTCTTCGTTTCATATGTGCACATCTCACTTTATTGTCTTTAGTTCTTCACTTTAAACTCATTTGTAAGCCTCACTTCAGGCAACTCAGTTGATAAACATCTCTAAGAATACAATATTTTCATAACCTGAGCTGCATAAAAATGGGAGAATGAGACTTTACATTTGGAATATAAGTTCTTGTATACCATACTCAATCCATTAGGTTCACCAGTATTTTTTTTTTGGTTTTTTTTTGTACTTTACGCTATGTAGTCGAAAATATTTACCACAAAAAAATAATACTTTAGAGTTTTGGGTTTCTAAATGCTTCTGAATATTTTGGAATATTTCCAACCTACTGCAAAAAAGAAAGAGGTTGTGTGGGTGCCATTTATTAAGTTTGTCATTCCAAAAAGAAAGGATTGGCGCTGAAAGAGATATGCCCTTACAACTCCAACCATTTTGGCAATTGCGCGAAGTTCATTTCCGATAAGAAGCAATGTTATGGGAAGTGGGGCAATGTTTCCTGAGATAATTGGAGGGGGAAAGGATTGTGCATGTCACAATGATGCACAATATAAGCTTTGGCATTGTGCACCTGGTCAAGCAAAATGGTTGAGTTTATTTGCGTGCGACAGGTTAAAAACAGCGAACCAGGAGACGCAGAGGAAGAAGAGAAAGCAGAGAGAGCAGCTCGCAATTCAACACGTGGTGAGTGTGCGCCGCTACTGCTGCTATGGTGGTTTCATGTGTGGCATTTAAGAGAGCCGCTGCAATACAAAGAGAGTCAGAGTCAAAGTCAAAGTCAGAGACAGAACCAGAAACAGCGTCAAAATCGTTATGCAAATACTGATCCACGAAAAACAACAACAACAGCAGCAACAACAGCAACAACAACAACAACAACGACGACAGCAACGAAAGCAAGAGCAACATAAGCAAACTGTCTGAAAGCGTTTACTGTTGTTTAACGCATCACATAACTCAAACCGTTCGTTAACCAAGCAAGCAAAACAGTAACGCTAGCGGAGCGTCCAGCGAGCATTAAATGACTGCCTGACTGACTATCTGACTGACTCGCTGACTGCCTGACTAACACAAGCACTCACACACAAGCACACACGCATAAAAAAAAAAATAAATAAAAAAAATACTGAGAGCAAACGACCCACGCACTTGGGCGAGCCTTGAAGCATACTTTGATAACTTTGAAGTGCACTTGCAACGGGTGTGGTGCTGGTGCTGGTGCTGTTGCTGTTATTGTTCTTGTTCTTGCTGTGACTGCTTCCACTGCCCGCTTTGACTTGACAAACAAAAAAATGCCATTTGTCAGCCGCGAGCTCTACACGCGTCTATACGTGTAGCAGAAACAACAAGGGTCATTCGTTATAAGAGTACTCTTTGGCGTCTTGGTCAGAGGGTGTGTTGCAAGGGTCCCTTATGTAGGCAATCGTGTGCCGCAAGTTGGCAATACACATTTAACATAAGAATGAAGGCAAATGTTGACAAAGCCACGAGTGTTGCCAGGAGAGCACAAGACATCCTATTTTAACAATCTGTTTTACAGATATTTCAAATAATAATGCACTTATAAGCCCATGTATCCCCATGCACACGTAATTAGATAGTTGAATAAAATAAAAAAAATCATTAACAAAAATAAACAAAAACTAGTATGAATGCTGAAGTTGAAAGTGCTCGACTATGTCATACCCTGTACCCAGTTGTTATATATTATTCTAGTTTTATTATCATATATCCGCAAATCTAACCAGACACTGAAAAAAACTATGCCACCTCATGTTTTTAAGTCCGAACCAAAATCATCGGCTTGACATTAACGCGTGCATTCGCGGAATCATAAATTTTAGGCGCTGCAGAATAATTATCGATTATGTTATCCCTTTGTCACACATGCAGGCGCATAAGTATGCATAGACAAAATGCTTGCATCTGCTAGATAACTTGGGCGTTTCTTCCGATCTTGATGAAATTTGGGCAGTATATCGATAATATGCTTATGCAGAAAATATACCAATTGGTGTCTGCTTTTAAAATTGTCCCATTTATTGTTATCGGAAATCAAAATGCATCGATATTCGAGAAACGAATGCAGTTATCGATAAAATGATGCAAGCTTAATCTGCGCGGGGTATACGATACGTTATAGTCTCTGAGATCCGCGTGTTCGTTGCTTAATCGACTCGGCTGTTGATCTTATCGATGAAGAAAATAACGTTTTGAGATCGGAGATGCTTCCTTCTGCTTGTTGCATACATTTGCTCAAAGCCATTATATAGTTTTTACCAATTTTCAGTGGGTTCAGGGTATAATAATAATAATAATAATTCAGCTGCCTTCCCATGCAGGGATATTATAATGTTTGTTTGTGGGACAATTAATTAGGCATATTTATACTGTTTCCGAAATAAGCCGAGGTCCATAAGGAAGTCGGAAAGCAAAAGATATTAAAGTCGATGTGCTGCTATTTATTTATATGGTTTAAGGATTTATGTGAAAATTAATTTACAACTTGTTTTATTGATATGGTTTTCACTTTACTGATATGTTTTAATTAATATGAGTTCTGTAAGCACTTAAGCAATAATTAAACATTCAAGGCTTAAATACCTTAAATTTAATCGGCGTGCGAATTGTTTAAGATGTCGACAACATAATTAAAATTGCATGCATTTCACTACATCTGACAACTTACAAGACCTATATGAGGCAATCCTTTGTTATCATTGTTGTAGTTGCTGCTGCTGTTGTTGCCATTGGCGATGCATTCGCGCTTATCGCGTGAATTGCCAACATTGCTTGATAATGTGAATGCGTCTGCTCGCATTGCTGCAGGTGTATTTCTGGCAACTGCACAAAACTAAGTAGCTGTGCTTTAAGCCTATCCCACACAACAATTCCTCTCATTGCCAGTCGTACACATACGCACAAGCAAACCCTTGAGCGTCAACAACAACAACAACAACAGCAACAGCAGCAACACAAAGAATAATAAAAAGTTAAAGCGTTCGCTGTCGCTGTTCACATTTCTTAGCCAACCACACAGAGATTCGAGTCGGATGCGTAATGGAGGCTTGATAATTATATTGCATACCTCAGGGCGCAGACAGTAATTAGTACGTATTATTGTATTGTCTACTTAGTGGTAACACGTAGTTACACACAGAGTGCCAATTTCCGGATAACAAATAACAAACAAAATTAACAACAACATTAAAAAGCACATAATTAAAAAAAAACAACCCAAAAACACACTGAGATTATTGCAGCTCATCTTTATGTAAGTTTTTTTTTTAAATATTTATTTGTTGCAGTGCAAGGAGGGCCAGGCTTCATTGAATGGCAGATAGCCAACAACAACAACGCCTGCAACAGCAGCACCAACAACAGTAATAATAGTGTATGCATGGATGTGTGTGTGTGTGTGGGCTTGGCAAAATAGCAATCAGCAAAGCCTGGACTTCATTTTGCCAGCCACAAGAACTTCATTTGCGTATGGCAGTACCCCTCGTTACAGCGGGAATATCAGTCAGCATACATCCACAACAATAAACACACACATACACACGAGCATAAGCGTACTCGTAGACACAGAAGCAGTTGTATAACCTGGCAGCACATTTGGTTGGGTTGCTCAATGTTTGCATATGAGTCTGGCGCTCGCTGCTGCTCATTTTAATAATATTAAAAATATTAAAAGGTAAATATCAAATGTCAGTGCAGCTGGCATTGATCTATGGTAAGGCCATCTATATATATGATGACAGACACAGGCACGTATGTGTGTGTGCACACATATATACACATACTCCAGCCAGTTGTCAGGGTAAAACAATGCCGTGCTTGGTGCAAATATGCATATGAGAGAACTTCGCATTTCATTTAAGTTCATCCCATATTTATCATAAGCTGAATTTCAAGCGATTGTTAAGTCTACTTCACTTCATCCCCATGCTCTGTTAAATATCCATGCAGAGGGTATTGTGACTTTGACGTGAAGTATGTAACGCTTTGAAAGTGACTAGTCGAATAAGTAAAATACACATTTTCTTATCAATAAAACTATTCGATTCGATATAACAATGTCCGCCCCGTCTGAAACTTGGAACAATCGTTCGCAAGAAGATTTCTTGTATTAGCAACTAGCAACTAAATATATTCCCAATACTTTGAAAGTTTTCCCAAACAATTATCAACACCGCATCAGATGCTATAAATTACGATCAGAAGAACAAATGCTCGGATAGTTAATTTAGATGTGAGTTCCTTCTACAAGCGCATTAAATCTTCCCAAATATACGTGAACGTTTTTATTTTCAGATTTATTTATCAGCATTGCATGCTTGCATTATAAGCTCGAGTTTAATTTGATTAAGGGGACCAACAAGAGAGCATTACCAGCTTCCATCCGCAATTATGTATGGAAGTTCGCATGAACATTGTAAATAGCTGCCGCCTAAGAGGCTTATATTGCAATGAAGTGCAGCGTAGAGGAATAAACTAAATAATTAATGGTAATAGAAATTTACGTTAAGTAAGCAAGCAATCATAAAGAGCTTAAGACACAGCTGTAGTCAATACCATAATTGTATTTAAAGCTGTGGGTGAAGGCCCACATTAATTTTTTTATTGTTGTTTTTCAAACTTCAATCCTAATATAATAGAGACGAAAAAGTATATTCTTCAGTTCGAATTATTAGTTGTTTGGCTTAATTTGAATATATTAATCAGTTAGTTGAAATACGATGGACTCATTGTGAGCAGATACCATTCGACTATGAAATGTCTGGCAGAGCCTTTGCGATTAATATCAAATTGAAATTATCTTGTGTCTCTATTTGGCCAACAATTGGGAATTTATGTAGCTTATTATCTTAAGAGTACTGCCTAATGGTACTAATCACTATTGCAGAAGCGCAACAATCATGACATATGATATTGCTTATTAGCCATGTATTTTCTGCCATAACTGAATACAATTTGCTTAATTGAATTTATGAAATATTCTCGCAGTACTCACGCCCCAAGTGTCGATGCCAATGCTGGTGTCATTAAACACTTAAAGGCCCTTAAAATGTGTCAGGGAGGCAAAATAGTGAGCAGTAAAGTGACAGCGGTTCGGCGGTTTTGGCGGTTTTCTGGCCCGGTGTTGCCATAAAACCACTAAAGCACAAACTGTCAATCATGAGCATTGGAACACGAAATGCCAACGAAAACAATTAAGCATGATTACAGTAAGTGTAACAAGCAACAAGCAACAACAACAACAATAACAACAATTAGATATTTATGTAAATTATATACACGAATCGGGTAACATCCAGCCCTGTGAAAGGAGTGCGAAACGCTGCCACAATCAGGCAGCAGACAGATGATGAGTCCCAGACCGCATTTACATAAGTTGCCAGGGACAATGTTGAAGCGGCGTCTAGGGGGAGGTGATGGGAAGCTAGACAGTGCAGAAGCCCTCCACAACAGCAATCGCAGCGCCAGTAATTAGGAGCAATTACAAAAACAAGAACAACAACCACTACAGCAATCGGAACGGGCAGTGCTCGTCAAATACACAAGCGCAAATAGCAATAAATTTGACGCCAAAGCATGGCATTAACTAATTAATTGTGTTAAGTAAGCCACAAAGCAAACAAACAAACCCAACAATCAAACAATACAAAGCAACCACAGCGAGGAACGCAACTTGACTATTGGACAGCTGGACAATTGCACAGTCAAATGGCCAAATGAACAAGGACAAAGACTTATGTGTTGGCCAGAGAGAGACCGCGGACGGGGAGTGAGTGTGGTGGTCGGGCAAGAAAGCAGCCACAAATTGTCTGTCAATTGGTTGGCCATTTAAATTTGTCATTTTGTCGCCAGTACAAAAGCAACACCACTCATTCTTCACAGTTAAAATTAAAAAACTCAGAAAACAGTACTCAAACATAATGCACGACAGTTTCAACAAATAAAAAAATAAATAAATAAGAAATTAAACTCAATTTAATCATAAATATTGTAAATATAAATCAAAAAGGCAGCTTACTTCAAAGAAAATACAATTTTGTATTGCATAATGCTCAAATTGTGACTGTTGTGCTGATTTGATCTATGCTTCATTTGTGGAATCATTATAATGAATACGAATGAATGGATATGACTTTCTCATGTGCAAAACAGAATCCATGAGACAATTGACAATTGGTATTGCGAAAACAAAATATTAGTTTTAGATCGTTAGTACATTAAAAATATATTTATTTAATTGGACGTTGAAGAACCAACTTGAAAATACTGGCCCAACGATACCAATCACAAAATGCCACTTCACGCCCAAACAACCGAGGGACACGCTATGACACTACTTCATTCAGGAAAACTGTATTTGTACAGATTCTATTTTATCCAATTGAGAGACCATATATAATATTCATATTCAAAAATTGGACGCATAAGTGAAATTTCAAAAGTTTTAAGTAACATAAGAACCGTAAAATTAAAAAAAAATAATAATATTTGCCAAGTCCCTTTTTAAATTCGACACGTGCAGTGTATTTAGCAGAGCAGTTTTAAAACAAATCAGTTGATTTTTGTTAAACAGTTATAGAAGAAGACCAGTTGACTAAATTTGAGAATAAATGGCAAAATTTGAGAATAAATTTGTTATTTATTTGATTGCCTTGGGATTAAGATATGGTTATACATACATAGAAGCCAAGCACATTTGGGCCATATTGGTGTCCGTATTTGTGTAATATTTTTTAAATCAAGATTTTGTAGTCTTTGCTTTTCCTGATTTATGTACTTTTAGGGCAAGGGAACCAAATGTAACGAGCTCAAGGTTCACGAAAATAGAAAATAGACAACAAATTGTATGCATTGTGATAAGAAGTCTCAGATTTATGGCAACGAATTATGATAAGATGACTGAAATGCTTGTTTGTTTCAATTTGAAGCATACAATTCGGCCAATTAATTGGGCACTTAGTCTGCCGTCTAATTCAATTTGCATCAACTCAGACGTGACAAAGGAGCAGAGTGGCGAGGACGATGATGGTGACAGCTCCACATAATCATAAAATCAAATAAAAATGGCCAAAATGAATTTTTGAGTTTAATATTGTCTACACTTTGGCACTGAGCCGTTGGTTAAAACGATGAATTACAGAAAATTGTCTATAATAACAATGCAGAGCTCTCAATTGTCTACGGTTATGAGAGATGACTTATGCTTCACTTTAATACTACTACTTTCGATACTGGTAGTAGTATCGGTATCTGCCAGCTAGAATTCTGCCATTGTGGATGCCAATAAAATTGTATTTCATAAGTGCAGCAAGAGGATTTTGCAATTTTAATTTGAACAAAGTACGGAAGCACATAAATCGGACAGGAGTAGTGCATACCAGGACAGCTGCATACGATCCATCAGTTAGCTGGATATGCTCACGCACACACATTCAACATGCACGTGCACACACACACATACACACACACATACACACACGCATGCATATTGTGTTCATGCATAAAATTCTTTGATTTTTGTAGTTTAGTTGATTCAAGCTTGGCATGAAATTTGCTGCAGCTTCAGGCCATCAACAAATGGATGGATAAACGGTTGGATGCGGCACGAACTGACGGGGGAAGAGAGATATGGTATGTCTCTATCGTTTCTGATAGTAAATAAGCTCAAATATGATATACATTTTAGTGCCTAATTGTTGTGCATTATGCAGGAACGTTGTGTCATCTGAATGCCACGCCCACATGTCATATACTTAATGAGCGACCATAAAAACGCGTCTGTGTCGCCCATCAAACAACTTAAATGCTCAAATTTTGAGCACCTGAGGCAGCTGTATACCTGCAAAACTTTGGCAATTAAATTTAAGGCTGTCTATAAAGCAACATCAACAGTTGCCAACTGCGCTCCCCTCCCCTCTCTATTCAGCAATTAGGCAGCAGTTACTTCACTTCAGTGAGTATAGCTTAGTCAAATTGTCAACTTTTCAACTGGTGAGTTGGTCAACTGGGCAGCTAGACAGTTGGACAGTTGGACCACTGGCTACCGAGTTGTTTGCACATTGCCCATTTCAAGAACTTATTTGTGCAGCTGATGAATTTGCCTGAGTTCGACAAATACGACAACAATAAGCCAACAAAGGGCCAAAGCTGATCTAGTTGCAAGTGCCCGACCAACAGATGCACTGAAAACAACTTTAATGTGTACCAAAAATAACAATATAAAAGTATAAGGAAATGGCATTAATTAACAGGATTTCAATAAAAATCTGTATTTAGTCTAGTTGAATTAAATCGTAACGAACAACCTTCTATACAGATGACAGTTTTCCAAATTGGAATCTAAACATGTTTCTGTCTTCCACTGAACACATTTTGCTTGTATACGAAAAAATAGAGATCGCTTTGTACTATTAGCAGCTGGATGATGGCTGCTGTCTTCAGTCAGAAAGTGCAGCAAGGAGGATGACTAAACTGTCAGTTTTCTTGCTGGTTTCTCCGGCTGAGCTTGCCAAATTTATGAAGGCAAAAACAAGCAAAAACAAAGAAAAGAAAAGGCTAACCAAATGGGCATCACACACCTCACGATGCCGAGTAGTATATGCAAAAAAGCGCCGTTATTTTTTCGTTCGATCAAACAAAAATTTTAAGATTTATGCGACCTAATGTGTCCTAGCCTAAAGGGCCGTCAACGACTACACATGTTGACCATGGCACGCGACAGCAACACACACACACACACACACACACACATGGAGGACGCAGGACACAGTAAACAGGACACAGGATACAGGGCCTGTCCATAGGCGGCACATTCATTCATTCATTTGATGTTGACGTCGTCGTCGTTGTCATTTTGACAATGAATTTATGCACATGCGACTGGTTCTGAACTGCGTATGTGTGTGTGGTGTGTGTGTGTTGTGTGTATGTTTGTGTGCGTAAATGTGTGTATGTGTGAATTTGTAAGCCTCTTGTAAATTTCTTTCTTTCTCACACAAGAGGCTCACAAATCGGTATTATTGAGACCAAAAAATGAAGCAAGCATATAACAACGGTAATCCACAAGCTGCACTGTAGATATCATTTCCATTACAAGTGAAGCCCAAAAGGCTAAGGCCAGCCAGAATGCAACTAAAATGGTATAACATGAAAATTACATGAAAACACGTTTGATTGAGATTTGCAAGTTGCCCTTTAGATTAACTGGTAGAGTTCAAAAGTTTCTATCATTTCCATCATTATAAACCTATTCGTTCCATTCGCACAATTTGGTTATGGCTTAAATTCTCTGCCGATTTGAATTCCCAGGGTGTATAATAATAACCACTTATTTGGCTGAATTGACCAACAAGAAACAGCATGCGGCATGCGGCATGCGGCAGAGTGGGGAAGCCAAACAGATAACTCATTTAATCTATGATATGAACAGTGAACGGGGCCAAAATACCAAAGTGAATGAAATACAATCATTAATTCCGTTTTGCCGGTGGCAAAACGTAAACGAAGCCCCTTGCCTCCTTGCCCCATGTCACTTTAGGCAACTTGAAGTGGCAAAAGTCTCCCGCTGTGACTGGGCAAGTTTACTTGTATAGTTAGTAGTACTGGAGACGGGGCGATGGGGCTTGTTAAGGGCATTAAATGAGTGACTCATTTACAAACTCAAACAACGCTCATAAATTCAACTGAATATCATGAACACAATGTAAATTTAAAGTTCAAATCGCATTAATCATTTTTCGCCAAACTGTGAAAAGGGTGCCGAGCCGATTCCCGGCCACAACACTCAACTTCACCACATCCTCTCCATTGCCATTTAATATATGTATGTAGGAAAGCTTGCTAAGTAAGCATGCCAGCAGCAGCAGCAGCCACAGTAGCAGCAGCAGCAGCAACAGTAGCAGCAGCAGAAGCAGCAGCAGCAGCATTATGCTATATAGAAAGGAAAGCCCAAGGCCCAGAGACAAGACACTTGGAGACAACTTTACCGTTTCCCACAGAGTTGGTTGGGCCTGAGCTTGGAGAAACCTACAGCAGGCATCACACAGCAGACAGGGCACAACCGGCAACGGATTTGATTATAAACCTACAGACCAAAGACAAGTGCAACTGTTGAGTTGCTCTCCGTCCTAGCCCAGGGAGCCCAGCTGGCTGCCACGATGCTATCAGTGGTGCCCTCTGCGGTTGGCATGGAGTGTGGAGTATTGCAAAAAGTTTTTGCCCCAACTGAAACATGAACTTTGTTTGGTTAGATGTGGCAAGAAGAAGCGCAACTTTCATTTGGCTATCGTGGCGAGCAATTCTGCATTTCAAGTTGCATTAATCATCAACTTGCCTGAACCACTGACTTCCACTGACTTTTATTGACTGCGGCCCTGACACAAGCCAGCCAACAAACTGAAGCGCAGCTTCCATTCAAAGTAACTCACCTGTTTGCCCGTTGGCCTGTTTGGCTAACGCGCTTCTAATAGACTGCAGTTCACTTGGCCAAGCTTAATAAATTATCAGCACTGACTTTGCATGGTCATTGCATGTGGTTTTGTTCGCCCATCAGCCACGACCACACGCACAAAATCTGTTGCTACTGTTGCCCATCCGAGTTTGTATTTGAGTGTGTAGACCGCAATAGTTCATAAGCGATACCGCAAAAGTCATTCCAAGTGCATGCCACATAAAAGCATATGTGTGGACATAAGTTCAACGAATGCAACTTGGCGATTAATGAGCAAAATATGCTGCGCCTTTACAAACACTCAATGCACGGCACATTAAGCATACGCAGCGCAGTTGTGGCACGCATCATTCTAAGTCCAATCTCAATTTTTCAATTCAAATAAACTGTTGTTTCACATGTTTAACTGTTTCTCAAGCAATATGAAATATGGATCGCAATATTATTAAATTAAATTTACTAAGACCATCCAAATTCATACATTCTTAATTGTATAATAAAACTTGAGTTTCTATTATGTACAATGCGTTCTTAACAATTTAGAATTATCTTCGTTGTTTACTTTTCTCATTGTTAAGTATGGTAAAAACAAACAAAAAATGAATAAATAATTTATAAAATATTTAAGGAAATTATAAAGCTTACTTATTTTGATTAATAACTTATAGAACAATAACTCATAGATATGAAATAAATTGATAGATAACTCATATTAGTTCCAATGTAGTCGTTGAATTTCATCAAAATTGCAAGTAATTGAATATTAAATATTTATTAGGTTCGTGGCAATTTCAGGCAATTTGCAGCTTCCATTATTAGTATTGCAAACTTTAATTTCATTAGGGAAACTTAAATTGTTTGACTCTAGCAGCGAAAAGTGCGCAATGCCCTTTGCATTAAGCGCACAACTAACAAAAACTGCAAGCCAAAATATGCCACAAAAATAAAAAATGAAAATCATTCATACATCTGCATATACATACATATGTATGTATGTATGTATGTATTTTTTTTTTTGTTTTTTTTTTTTTTGTACATATTCGCTAACGTATCGTTTCGACAAACTCAAACTACTATTCGCCTTGAGCGGCTGCATTTTTCCTATAAAAAACTTAATTTGACTTTTTTCACTGTTGAACCAATTTGTGTCTGTGTGTATTGATGTTGCTGTGTGTGTTCCTTTTGTGCTGTGCGGCGCATGCAAATTTTCCATGTGAGCTTACACTGACATTCGTAAAAGTTATTGTTTCAAATTTTCCACTTTCTATCAGAATTGTGTCTAGTGTGCAGGCCAGTTGGCCAGCCGCACATCGAGGGATGGCTCATATATATATATCACTGTACGTGTATGAATGTTTGAGTGTTGAAAAAATGGATTTCAATCGAAAACAAAGCGGGTCGATTGGTCATCACTGACTTAATAAATAATCTTAATTAATATATACAAACAACATTTTGAGGCCAATTATTTATTAAACTATAACGATACAAATATACTTTTACTTTTACAAAACTCAGCTAACTAAAATGCCTATCAAAATGTTACCAGCCAAAGTGGCCAACAAACATTTCCATTTCAAGCGAATCAAAATTAAACGAAGTTGGACAATATCAAAAAATCAAAAAGCGTCCATAAAAAAAAACGAGATGTAAAAATCTACACACAAGGCCAAAAACTCATTGTGTATCTGCGGGTGTGTGGAACAAACAAAGAGGAAACTTCAGCTGGTACAAATTTGCCATTTGCCATTTGCCTTTGTGGCCAGCTAGTGCGGGGGCCAACAAAAATACAGAGCCCACAGGCCGAGCTCTAAAGCTCTGGTAAACACCTAAACTACAGCACAACCCAATAGCCACACCCAAACCCAAAAACAAATGCACGAAAGTATGGAATGAAATGTAAGGGAAATGCTCTCAAGAGCCATGAAAATTTGATTTTATCACAGGAATTTTGATTGGTTGCACTCGCTCAATGCAATGTACTCAAAACAAAAAACAGCTCAGTGGCCTATGGAAAATACAGTCAACTAAACAAGGGGCAGAGAGGCACAGAAGCATTTTTCCAGTTAAATGTTCAATAAAACGACATAAAACGCCTTTAAATTGCCAGCAAGTATGGCATTTAATAGGCAATCAACCAAATTAGAACGAGACGAGAGCGTTTCACAATTCTATGCGAGACCTTTGGTCAGTGCTTTGGGGGCGTGACCGGCTTTGGTAGCAGCTGTTGCTACCAATTAAGCAGCACTTTTAATTTTAATTAGTAACCAACGAGCGCCACTTAATTAATGACTTAAACTAAAGGATAAACAAGTTGGTCACCGCCGGAGACCGCCTGTCTAAATGAAATATAATGTGTGCAATAAATTATAATAATAAACATAAATCGAGTGGCCTCAGCGCCGTAAATAAACATACATTAACGTATTTATTTATACATATTTTGTGTGTTTGCATAAATATATAATTAACGGCAATCGTCCAGCCACATTTGATAGATGCTAAGCCGTAACTAAAGCCTCAGGCTGCCAGCCACCACAAATTAAAGACACAATTTGCACTTTGGGCCCAATTTGTTTAGCCACGCAGTAAATTAAATTACGAACTCAAGCAAATAAGTGTATTTATTAATGTCATGTTCCCTCAACAGTATTCATGTGCACTAATTTATTTTTCAGCTCATGAACTACCTTTGACACGTAGATTCTCATTGAAATTTTGTATTGGTATCTTTCCAAATATGTATACTCTGTTACCGAAGGTAGAGGGCAGCTAGAGACTTGAAAATTCGAACCCTTTTTTCAAATATTTAATAATATATCTTTATGTTAATCTTATAACCATACAACAAAATGTATATTATTAACAGCAATTATTATTGTTGACATAAATGCCTAATCGGAGCAAGAAAATTCTAAAGTAGACACATAGACAGCAGACGGACAGACAGCGATGGCTATTTCCAATCGGCTAGTGATACTGGCCAAGAATATATATGTATATCTTATGCAACAACAATATTATAATACCCTCTTTAAGGGTAAGCACAATCAAGGAAAACATCATTGCCAATAACCCGACAAATATGCTGCTTTAGTTCAACTGTTCACTCAACTGCCACACACTTTGGCCCAATTAAGTTTTTAGTTAGAGTTTGTTAGTTTGTGCAATTGGTGTGCAAATCAATTCAGATATAATGCAATAATTCAATACACACTCTCTGATATTATTGCTCTGTCTGTTAATCACTAGTTTTCGAAATATTTGCCATATCTTTCGCTTGTTGACTCATTGCCATTCGATGGAAAATAAATTGGTCATTTACAATTTAGAATTGCAGTGGTAATTTCGCTTAACCGAAGATGTGTAAACGTAATATTTTCACCTGATAAATCTCACACAAAATTATGGCTGACATCTGTGCATATTTATCTTTTGTATAGAAAACCAAACCAAAATGTTATATAAGCGATTAAAAAAAAAAAAAACTTCTATTATTGTGATCGAGAATCATTAAACAATTACGATATGAAGATACGCAAAATCTCCTCAGGCAATTAATAATTGGCTTACATTGTGTGAACTTTAAATGGCAATGTGATTACTGAGTGAAAATATAGCTCTTCTTGCTAGTCGAGCACTCTTGGCTAGAGCACACACAATACATACATTTCATAATTGTCAATACGACACTTGAGCGTTTTCCCCAGTCGATCACTGTCAATAAAAGAATTCTTATTATCCTTTGCTGTCCTAGACGCCTCTTGAGTTCTTTTTTTTCTTTTCGTGTCAAGTTTGACTGTTGCGCTGGTGCAAACTTATTACTGATGTTGGCGATGTTGTTTCTGTTTTGGTTATTTTACTTTTTTTCAGGAAGTATTATAAGATTCATGTGAAGAATGTAAAGCTTGAAAGAAAAATCTCGGATCTCATCATAAGAATCGATAGCCAAGTCAATAAAGCCTTATCCGTTTAACTGTTTCTATGTTTTGTTTACCAAGATAATCGGATTAAGCTCCAGTATTATTGGACTACAATATCAATTAGGTCCCATGCTAAAATTTGTCGGCTTTTTAAATTTGAAATCAAATATACAAATGTGAGCCTGTGGACTCCGGCCTGCAGTGTATATCTGTTCTTTGTTGTTGGTGTTGTGTCTGTATCTGCTCCTGCTGCTGCCTCTTTACTCGGAGTGCATTGTGTGGCTTCTTTTGTCTGGTTTATAGCCGGGCGTCCAAACAATTGCGTGGCTTTAATTAAAAAGTTAAATTTGTGCTACTACCGGCCCATAAAACTTGCGAACAACTCAAGTTTTTGCGTAGTGAAAAGGAGGGCGAGCAGAGCGGAGCGGTTCTTGGGATTTCTCGCACATCCCATCTTCGGCAATGTAAACAGTGCCCGAATGTCGCTGCCTGACAGCTGAGACTTGATAGAGCCAGAACTCCAACTGGCCGGCTTGCAGCTTGTTGCTAACGTTGTTAGCTGTCAGCCGGAGACAGTTACTGTCCTGGGACTTCTCTTCAATTTTTTCATTTTCCTTGTCGACTACTTCACAGCATCCTTGGCGTGCTCATTCTCATTCGCATCCTCATCATCGACATAAACATCGGCACATTGAGGCGCTCTTTTGTCAGCCAATAACATTTTGGGGCCTGCGGCAAGAAATTATATTATTTTGTATTATATTATGAGCAAAAAGCTGGAATTCTGCACAATACAAGGACACCGCGCCTCATTGCCCCAACCACTCTTCGCTTGCTTGTTGGTTTGTCGCTGTGAATTTTAATTGAATAATGACTAAACGCAAAAACTTATTTAAAGTGCATAATTTTGTCTGGAATATTCACTCATTGCCCGCGGCCTGTCAATCATTTGGAGTTTGCTTTTTTATTATTACACTAGGTTTGCAAAGGGAAGATGGCTATATTGGTTTGTTAAACAACCCCAGATAAATTGTAAAGATATTCAGGTACAGTGCTGCGAAGCATAATCACAGATCGTCAATGGTTCTAGTTCTGAAGGCCATTGATTATGAAGGAAAAAAACACCAAATTAAATTCAAAACAATTAAGTCAACACATTATAGTTTTTAGGACAACTTATCACACACTTTTATAATCAATAAACATATTCATAGCAAGTAAGAATGCTGTAGTCAAGTGAGCTCGACTACGATATACCCTGAACCCAGCTGTTAAATAGATTATACTTTTATTGGCAAACTTCTCTTTCAAAAGTTTTGCACCCAAATGTGAGCAGGTCTGCAAGTGCACTCATTTCTTTTAGCAAGCACCGGCACTGAAGAGTACAAAAAAAGGAATGCAGCTCATATTCTTATTCTCAAAACCGAACTGATCTTAACTGGCTGGCGAGAAATGCATCCATATACATACATATGTACAGGCGATCGTAATATGGATATGCATATTATGTATTAATTAAAAGCATCTGCTATTAAAATTGTGGCATTTTTGCTATCGGAAATCGAAACGGAAACGCAGTTATCGATAAACTTGATCGGCACCGGGTATACGAGAACCCATTTATCCAAATTTGAAGTTTCTAGCTCTGATAGTCTCTGAGATCCGCGTGTTCATACAGACAGACAGCTATATAGACTCGGCTATTGATCCTGAACAAGAATATATTTACTTTATCGGGTGGGAGATGCTTTGTTCCGTCTGTTACATACATTTGCACAAAATCATTATACCCTTTTTACCCATTTTTAATGGATTCAGGGTATTAAAATAACAGCATAATTAAAACAATCATTGCAGTTAAATAAAAAGCTATTAAAGCTTATATTAATCTGATAACAGAGTATTGCACAGTTTGCATACGGTATGCATTTGAATTTTACTTTATTTCTGTCTGGAAACATTTTGAAATTTAGCTTCTCAAAGAGATTAAAGAAAATTGCATAATCAGCGTGGCTAATCGGCAAATGTTTTGCGGTCGCATCTCGCCCAATTCTCAAATTCCCAACAATTGACAACTTTTTACTCTCCCCCCCATACCCTCCCCCACCCTGCGCCAGTTTTCCACATGCCCGTCTAAGTGACATTATCCTGACGCTCTCTGCTGGCGTCGAAAGTTTTCGGCCACAGTGACAGCAGCAGGAGCAGATTTAGTTTTAAATAAAATTAACACTGAAATTATTTTAGTGCGGCCAATTGTAAGCCGCTTATGCCTTTGGCCGTAAAGCATTTCCATTTTTCATTCACTGCATCAATATCAGCGAAAACAACAAAAAACTAGGAACACTCAATTTTATCATGTCATCCGATTAGTTAGCAACGAGTCAAACTTTTGCCCAATCGCTTTTTTAGCTCTTCAAACAGAGTCTGCTAATCAAACATGACATTTTATATGGATTTATTTGATCTATCCGTTGGCTAATTGCAAATTTATACGAGCATGCCAATTTATAATCGATTAAATTTCTCATTTGATACAAACTTGGGAATGTATTTCTAATTAGTACATGTAAGCAATCGCTGTAAACATTTTTAAAAGGCAAACAACTCCCACAAAGAAAACCGCATTATATAAAATAAATGCATAGAATACTAAATTAAATGTCGGATTATAAGCTAAGCTTGATAATTATGTTTTTTTTTTTTTAATAATGTTTTATTTTATCTAATAATGCTAATATATGTTAAATAGCTGCTTGTCAAATTTGACTGTTTGTCTAAAACAAATTTAAGTCTATTTAGCGCCATAATTCAAAAACATAAAACAAAGCTGCTGTGAATACTGAGTACTAAAATGATTTTGTTACACGAGCGCAAATCGATTAACCGTTCTGCAAGGCAATACCCAAATGAAAATCAACACAGAAATTAAATTACATTAAAAGAAAACTTGAGTCGCTGGCAAAAAGCCACAGGGATCACTTCACAAAGCCGGCTAAAAAAAAAGAAAAGAAAATCACACAAGGCAACTGAGCTACCCTTACTACTCCTATATGTGGCTTATGGATGATTTTAAAAAGACGTCGACACTGACTGAGCCGACAATGGGTGGGTCACAAACGCACAAGACTAACCATTATGCCCGCCACACCAACTGCTTCTGATTCCACTTGCCCCAAAACAAAGACGAAGACCCTGTGCAAATTAAACGCTTAACTAACCATTAAACAAAGTTTTGGTTGTAGCTCTGCGGTTGTTTGTTTTACTGTTTTCTGCCACTTGTTATTTTTAATTAAGCAAATTTTCGGCACAAAAATATAAGCAAGCATCACACATACATAGATATGCGTGTGTGTGCGTGTGTGTGTGTGTAGTATTGCGCATGTGGTTGTGTGATTAAATAAGGTCTAAGTCCATTTTGGGACACAGCCAATTGTTAATTAAAAATATTTGATGTCAGACAATGTGTGTGTATGTATGTCTATACATATATGTATATGTGTGCGTGTGCATGTGTGTGTGTGTGTGTGTGTGTGTGTGTTAGTGTATATGATAAACAAACAAATTTGTGACTTATTTATGGGCTGAGGCCGCAATGCACAACTAATGAAACAAAATGTCCTCATTCAATGAAAATGCAAAAGAGTAAGAAAAGCAAATTGCCCAAACAATACACACACTGACGCACACACACACACAACCCATAAAATGAAAAACAAACACATAAGCAGCTGTTGATAAAAGGGGGCCGCAAGCGCGCCGAACGGGTTGCGGTTTCTGCTGCCTCCTTTTCGGCTGAGCCGCACATTATTTGCCAAGCTGTGTGTGTGTGTGTGTTGTGTGTGTGTGTGTGTGTGTTGTACATACAACTACAACTAGAAGCCGTTTCAACGGCTGGTTTATCTAGTTGTACATTTATTTGGCTAACTGCCTTCAACCGCAAACTGTTGTCAACCCCTACGCTGCATGCCTCCCCTCCACCCTACCAACCTCATCAATTGTTATTTCCGCCATTTTTTTCTTTGCAGCACATTTGACGCTTTGGCAATTTACGTAAAATTTTACGAGGCTCAATTGTAAAATTTGCCATGCACATTTTATGGCTTTGTTGGTCAAAACATTTCAACCTGCACAATAAAAATAGACCCATTCCAAACAAATCGCTTTATATAAATAAATAAATAAATGGCGCCTGCCGACAACCAAAACAACAACATTAACAGTGGCGATAATAAAAAATGTCAGCTGTATTTTAAAATGCATAAAATTCTCATGAAATATGGGAACTGTTTGAATGCAAACTAACAATTGAAATAGATTATTGTAATATTTATTTATCAACCAAAAACGAACACACATCAATAACAAATCAAAAGAAAAGTCAACATGTTCATCGAGACTGCTCGGATTGGAAATATCCTGTATTTCATACATAACCCTTCTTATAGCTAGCTAGATGAACTGACGACAGTGAGAAAATCGAGAAGAGTTTAGGAGAAGTTTTCTACTCAGGTAAAAGGGTTAATAATTTAAGAGGTTATTTTCCAATGCATTATATTTTACGAGAAGTTTTGTATTTAATTAAAGGAGTTAAGTTTTTAGCAGATGCCTTTATTAAGCTGCATATTTTAAAAGACGTTTTATTATTTAGCTAAAAGAGTTAATCTTTTGACATTCCTAAACGCTTTTCGGCTTAAGCCTTGGCAATGAATTCCCGAAAGTTTACTAATACTCGTGTTTGAGGAATTTACCGTATTGCTTCACTGCTTCTGCATTAATAACGCCATCAATCTCCCAGGGCTGTGTACTGTAAACAACTGATAAATGCCTCTCTCTCTGGCCACCTTTACACATCTATGTATGTCGCTATATGTGTCTCTTTCCATTTGACATATCAACGACGGCTTTGCATATGAAAAAGTTATTGTTGCAACAACTTTTTGACAGCTACATACACAAACATTTCGTTGATATTTTAAAGTTTTTTAATACCCTCTACCCGTTGAATGGTTAACAAGGGTATAATACAGTTTGATAAACACAAACGAAAGCATATTCTATGATATTAAGTATACGCATGTGCTAACTTCTAGCTCAGTCGGTCATCTCATCTATTCACTATCCTCTCTTTTGTAGAGGGTATCACCCAGTCGAGCACTTGTAAGAGCAGCACTCTGAATTACTTTCGCTGTTGTTGATGACATTGTTGTTGTATAGCATTATCCGCATTTCGCTTTGTCATGCGCACTTAATTTTTTGTTGTTGTTTGGCTCGCCTTGCTATTGTTTCGCATTTGATGTGTTTGCGTGTACGTATGTGTGTGTGTGTGTGTGTGTGTGTGTGTGTGTGTGTACGTATGTGCTGGTGTGTATAAAATAGTGTACGTTAAATGCAATGCATTCTTTATATGCTGTACACAGAATTCTGCTACACTGCGTCCAGCTATGCAATCGCCCAAATGATATAGCTTTAATTATTCACTTATATTTAAGTTTTTAGATTAATTGTGACTAATTGCAGAATCGCCCATCAGTCCAAAAGAATGTCTATAAGTTTGCATCACTTTATGATAAAAGTAATACATTTTATTTACTTTGACAGTAACAGTAAAGTTAAACAAAAGCCAAACTGTATTTACCATCAAATATTATGCAATAAGTTTATATCGCATATGATTCGTGTTGTTCCCGATTTCGGTATGCGCCCAAAAGAATGCCACATTGCATTCGCCTATCCGCAGAGAAGCGAATTTTATGTGATATTTTCAATAAACAGACGTCGTTGGCGTTCCTCTTCTTTTTAACTGTTTTTGTTGTTGTGCTGGCGCACCAAAACAATCAAATATGGAAATTTCGGACCACACAAAGCAGTTTGAAAATGGGCAGACGAGGCTTTCACGGCGCACCCAAAAGCGGAGGCACACATAATCCACACACACAATATGCGCCAATATGGGTGATACCGGCAAATGTTTTTTGTACAGCATTTGCTGGCTGCTCTGATGTTGGTGGTGGCACATCCGACTACCAGTCGAGCCAGTTGCCAGTTGCCAGTTGGCAGTTTCCATTTGCCACAGCCATATTTCTGGGCAAATTCCAATGGCAAGATAACTATTTTCGATTGCGGATTTCTGTTCGTTAAGGCGGAAATATTTCAATTGTGACGCTGACTTGTAATTTTTCATGAACACGAGCAGAGAAAAGGCTGCAGCGTATGGTCTAAAGGGAACCAAGCGGAACGCCTGGTGTTGAATGGTAAAGAGCGGAGCAGCGGCCAAGGAGAGCGCAGCGCAGAGCTAGGCAACTGACACTCTTAATGCACACGCTCACGCAATTGTTGTAGTTGACATTCTTCTATCTATTTTTTTTTGGCTCATCACTGTGAATTGTATTTACAAAATGTGTGTATGTGTATAAGCAATTTCTGCAAGCACAGAAACACACACACACACACACACACACGCGCGCGTACATCACCAGTACAAAAACAAATACAGTAAACCGCAAATGCTTATTACTCCATTCTGTTTCTTACAAACCAAATGTGTGTGTGTGTGTGTGTCTGTGTGTGTGTGTGTGTGTGGGTGGCATGACTGGCTCTATCAGGCTAACCCGTTGAGCACAAGTTTTGTGTCCTCGCCATTGTAAACTTTCCATAACTTTGCAGCAAATCTCAATCAATCCCATTACATACTTTTGACCGCATTCCAAATGTTCAAACGAAACAATAGCTGAGAACTGTGTGGAATTGTTGCCTGGAATGTGCATATGTAAATACATTACTTTTGCTTTAATAAACAAAAGTATCTGCTCTGAATTACACTTTCGCCGTCATTTTGTTGCAATTTAATTTATTACATATCGTATAAAATATCAAAAAACAACTCGTCTGGCAAGCAGTACTTTGAAGGGGTAGTTAAATGATATAGTTAAATGATAATATATCTCTACATTTTTATTATTTGTAAATTTCTGACATTTTCTTGCGCAATTAACAAATATTTTATTATATTTATTTACTCAAGTTTAAAAAAAGACATTACATGTTTTTCATGTTGGTTGCGGTTCCATTTGTGAGTCTTACAAGCTAACATCTAAGCTACTTAGGTTGTAAGTATTCAAACATAAATATTATTATGTCTGTTTTGTAGTTGAGTGTTTTCCAATCTAGTGTTTTACAATCTTTGATCTTTTTCCACACTTGCGGATAAGACTTTAAAAAATGACAAAGTCTTTGATTTATATTACAGGTCATTTGAGCTTTACATAATCGAAGATACAATGAGCTAAGTGAATAGTGCTCTCAATTGTATTTGGATTGAGACTACATTTATGAGGCTTAAGACAACAACAATTACGATTAGGATAACTACATATCATAAAAACTATAATCATCACATTATGGCACAAATGTATGGTAGCATATAAAACAAAGTTTAAATATTTATATGTGTGTATTGGTCAGCTTAGACTACCACATAGTTAAGGATTGTATAGCTTTCGTATTGTATAATTAGACACGCCTTATCTACAGTGCAACAGGAACAAAAATTAAAAAAAAATATATAAAAATATAAAAAAACAAAATGTTGTTCAAGTCAGTTCAGTGTGAGATCAACTCAACTCGTTCGTAACTCACGCAATTAGGCGACCCGTTGCGCGACAACGTCGACTGTTTGCATTACGATAGCTGCCATAACCACTTGCACCGCCACTTGCACTATCGCCATTTGTCGTTGTCGTCGTGTGTGGCATATAGAGACTGAAATTGTTGCGTGCATGCCGATGATGATAGCGATAGCCGGTAATGAGCTCACGCACCGTCTTGCGGTACTTGTCCGACAGCACGCAATATAAGAAAAAATTTGCTGCCGCATTGATGGCAACGAGCAGATTGCACACATTGCCGGCAATCCTTTGTATATTAAATTCTATATCCATATACTGCACCAGTATCAAATAGATTGCCCATGGCAGTTGGCACACGATGAACAGCAGCACAACAGCAATCAGGGTGATGGTCACCCGATTCTCCTGTGACACACTGCCCGTTAGCCCCGACGTCGACTTGCGCTATGCGGAAGAGACAGATAGAGAGAGAGAGAGAGAGAGAGAGAAATATAGAGAAGGGATTACATATTATACCTCTATAAAGTTATTTCTTTTATATGACATTTTACGGAGAACATCTTAAAGTTCATACTGAGAATGGGTTTATTGCAAGTTTGTGTTAAGTTTATGTTAGTTACAATTGTTATCGATCTTTCGCGAGTTGCAACTGTGTATGTTATATGTTAGTTGCTTAATGCTACAAATAGTTTGCCAACCACATAACTAAGCAGACTTAGTGAGTACTTACCTTGGTACGTCGAATGCTGCTGGCATTGGTTAGATCCCCTCGAACGCTCTTCGAGCGGTGCACGAGCAGAATTAGGAAACAGTTGAAGGTGGCCAAGACGAGTAACGGCAGCAGAACAAACACAATCAATGAGTACACACTCCAAATGTTAATGTACAACGCATTCTGGCCCAAGCTCGACAGATCATTTGCGTAGACAGTCATCTGTCATCGATTTGTGAACAGTTGATGGAAATTATCAATATTATTATTTGCTTTCATAATAAATCAAGCAACTAGCACTGAACAAATCGAAAATGTCTTTCGTAACCAATTCGGACTGATGCCATTTCAATCATTTGCTTACGCTACTGAAGCTAAACTCTTGAATTTACATCAGTTGATGTAAATGATATGCCACCGATAGTGATACTTATATATTTCTCACAATTTTCAAGCTGAATCGAAAGTAGATCGCTCTTAAAAGATCAATAAACTACATTTTCGATGGCAAATTTGAAAGACAGATTGCTGATAACTACCAACAAAGATCCAGCTTTAGTGTATTATTTCACTAATCACAGAGTATTTCACAGTCGAATTTACTACGGCATTCCTACATTTTTTACCTTCTACTTCAATTATTCGCTTACGTTTTGACAGTATTCCGTTACGTTAAACTCGAATGCGCTACTGTTATTGTTGTTCTTGTTGCTGTTGTTGTTGTTGTTGTTGTTGTTGTTGTTGTTGTTGTTGTTGTTGTCGTTACTGTAATTGTTTTTAAAGTTGGCATCGTTGTCGTAGTTCTCTTCGCTGCGTCTGGCACGTGACAAATGCAGGAAGCTCACCGTAGCCGCTGCTGGTGTTGGCTCGGTGGCTGGTGTAGTCACGCCCACAAAGGCGGACGTGGGTTCTGGTAAGCGACGCTGCCTGCGTGGAATGTGGTCTGCAACAAAAAGAGAAGACAGAGAGCTTGAATGTAAGTAGGATGTTAATGCGAAAAGTAACTTATTTAAAGGTCCAATCCGCATCGAAGATGTTTTACTACTTACCCGACTCACCAGCGCCGCTGCCAAAATCCAATGGCGGCTCCACATTGGAAGGCGATGTGTTGGACATGCTGGTATTTTCATCTACATGCCAGGCGGTTCCCGGCGTTGGCTGGGCCGGTGTAGGAGATACATTTGCCATCGTCTGATTACAGGGCCTATACGCGCCATCAATCAATTTCCAATCGATGTCATATGTGTGCTCGAACGCCGTCGATAGCGTGGTCAGCAGACAGAAGAGCGCGACGGCTGTGAAAACAATACAAAGGCTGGCTTCAATGCTTGTGTCCGGGCCACAGCCACAGCCACAGCACATAACCCATGAAAACCATTCAACGATGGCCACTCACCTGCTATTACCTTCTTGGCCAGCGACTCTGTGCAGAATGTTTGTCTTTTGAGCGGATAGCGTATCGCAATAAATCGCTCGATGGTAAAGCACACGGCTATGTAAATTGAGATGTACGCTGTAGATGTGCGTGTGTGTGTGTCCGTGTCCGTGTCCGTGTGCGTGTGGATATTGAATAGAGTTCGAACAAGCAGATATCAGTAAATGGTTGTTGAACATGAACTCGTACAATCCAACTGTTATTAATGCCGCAATCTGACACCACTCACCGCTGCCCACTCACTCAAAAAAAGTTTCGTGACTCATGTCTCATGGCCTGTCAGTTTAGTCAAAAGCGCTCTAGTAGCATCAGTTGGTAAACTAAAGCTTCAACATATACATACATACATATGTATGTATGTATATCGTGCACAGAGTTTATTAAATGCTACCATATTAATATGCTTATAGTTCCCAGAACAAACACTCTGTTTGTTAATTGAGAACTTAACTTGATCAAATTTCCAAGCTATGCTTGGATTTTGCTTGTTATATTTTTCGCGTTTATTGTGCTAATTTATTATGCACTTATTTACAGCTCCTTATATTCTTGCATCGCATTACGTCGTCAAAGGAACCTCGTTTTTATATTCTGCCAACAAAGGTTTCCATCCCGAAATCAAGAGAGGTGAATCTTGAACTACTCGTTCAGACAGTTCGATAAAATGTCGATACACCCACAAGTGCAAATCGAATCTTTGTTGCATCATTTGTATAACTTCATGACTCACTTTTGCACATTATTTTCAATGTATATTTTATAGATATTTTTTGATGTTTGTACCCCAAAAACAAATCTCTTAACTTATTTTAAACAAACTTTGAGTAAGCCGCCCCCACGATTATGTACAAAGCTATGCCTTTATAAATTATAGATTATAAGCTATAAATTATTTATACGTTCTCGTTATGCCTTCTTTTCATTTTTAAAATGTGCACTTCTCCTCCTCACTTACTTACCACATGCATCACACAGCCACATTACAAAGCCATAGAGTCGCCAATAGAACTCACAGTGGTACTTGATATATTCATAGTGTTTGAGTGATAATATTAATACGAAGGTCAGGTACGCAATGTCCGTAATTGCCAAAGCCGATAGGTAAATGTTTGTGGTGCACCTCATGCGCTTTCTAAACAAAACCGGTCGAAATACAAATACAAAAAAGAAAGCAACAACAACAAAAATAAATAAATAGAGATAAAAATAAGCATAAAAGTAAACTGTTTGTTTTCGCTTGTGGAAATATGCCAACAACCGTTAGAGCTTCCATTGCAACTGTACCGAATGCAACAGTAATTTCAATAACCAAATGGTCCAAAAACGGGGTCTATGCTGGGTGGCTCGAACCCAGTGCGAAAGGAAAAAGTCGACGAAATTTTAGGCAATTGTCTACAGGGTCATAAAACCAACGAATGCGCAATAAAACCTAACTGTTCATATTTGGCTGTTGGCTTTTGTAGGACTGCAGTTGGAAAAGTCGAGCCACATCGATGCTAAAACAAGCTTACTAAACTTAATAACACTGATGAGTCTCGGATGTCTGTAGCTGAGCTGTAGCTGTATATAGCTGAGAATTTTAATTATTTAAATTTCTTTCAAGTGACTGAAAGCCCAATTATGAAAATCCCAAAGTTTGATGCGCTGCTTTGGCAAGTCGATGATCAAGACGCCCACGTGGCAAAAATCATAACTTTACTGAGTTATTAACTTAATAAGTCGCCCGCTTATGCCAATGTGAGCTATCTGATATAGTTTTCAAATGTTGATTTTTTATGAAGAACACACTGAACTGGGAAACTTGAGTACAGATATCTCGTTCACTTAGCAAAAGTTGCACAATTGCATTTAAAACTGCCATTTCTAATTGGAAAATTGAAAAAAAAATAGCAAAAAAACAGACTAATCAAAAGTGAACTCGTTTTGAAGAGCACACTGAGCTTGGAAAGTTGAGTACAGATACTACTCGTCATGTAGCAACAGTTGCACTATTGCATTTCAGGCTGCCATTTCCACTTGGAAAATTAAAAAAATCACTGACTTATCAAAACTGAACTCATTTTTAAGAGCACACTGACGAGTGTATCTTACTGCAGCAAGCTTTGTCTAGTTGCATATTTCCAGCATTTTAAAACGCAAAACGCTTCTGTTCACTCTTATCTCTGAGCCGTTAGCATTTTGGCACTTGAAATTGTTGCTGTTATTGTTATTGTTATTATTGCTGTTGCTGTTGCCGTTGTCGTTGTTGATGTTGTTGTTGTTGTCGTTGTTGTTGTGTTGTTGTTGTTGTTGCAGCTGCTGCATTTTGGGCAATGAAATAATTTAGAGTGCCAGCTAGATGACAACAATTAAATGCCTTTTCTAATATGCAGCGTACCTGTTTTTCAGTTTTTGGCTCTACAACACGCATCATAAACATAAAATGCATAAAATCCACAGACACAGACACACGCACACCCACACACCCACACACACACACACACACACGCACACACGCACATAGAGTTACATTTGAATCAAGTTGTCCGCTTGGCCATAATCCATGGAACAATAACAATAAAAATAACAACAACAGAAACAGCAACAACAACAACAACAACAAGAAGAATTCTAGCAACAGCAGCAACATCAGCAAGGGCATCGCATACAAGTGCACTTACCGCGTCAAAACATAAATGCTCACTGAATTTCCCAATAGTCCAATAACAAAAACGCACGGCACCAAAATGCGTTGCACAACGTGCCGCACTTCCGCCACATCCGCATCCGAAAACATTTTTGCAGCAGCAATGCCATCGCCTGGCATTGCTGTCGACGTCGCTGTCAGCGTCGTCATCCTGCTGCCTGCTGTCTCCTTCTCGTTTGGCGCCGCTGCCGCTGCCCCTGGGTTGCGGAGGAAGAGGGATGTAGCTGGACTAGGCACTTGAACTTCTTGATTCCGATGCAGATTGCAATTCCGTTTGCAATGGTAATTCCTAATGCACTTCGGTCAGCAGCTGCCACGCCCACGTGCACACCACAAATTCCCAGTGCACAGAGTCGAAAAGATACAGAGAGCTACAAAGACTGATAATTAAAACAAAAAACCAATTGAAGTTAACCCATTGATCGTTAGCATATATACATACATAGATGGAAAATGGTACTTGAACATAACATGACACGAAGATGAAATAGAACCAGGACTAGGCGACTGACTATTGAATAATATACATTTCTAATCCTGTCAAACTGGTACTAATAGCAAGTTCAAGTAATATTAAAAATACAATACAAGTCATAAACACTCAACTTTTATAATGCAAAAAAAATGAAATATGAGCAGCTTTAATTCAAATATGTTTTAAGCCAAATCTATATCAAATTATGTTTGTATACTATTTGGGGGGCATCCTGCACAGCGACCTATTAGATATATTATGGGCCCTTTTCATGATAAAAATAAAGATATACACAACTGACTATTGTTATATAATATACATTTCTAATCCTGTCAAACTGGTACTAATAGCAAGTTCAAGTAATATTAAAAATACAATACAAGTCATAAACACTCAACTTTTATAATCTAATAAAATGAAATATAAGCAGCTTTAATTCAAATATGTTTTAAGCCAAATCTATATCAAATTATGTTTGTATACTATTTGGGGGGCATCCTGCACAGCGACCTATTAGATATATTATGGGCCCTTTTCATGATAAAAATAAAGATATAGGCGACTGACTATTGAATAATATACATTTCTAATCCTGTCAAACTGGTACTAATAGCAAGTTCAAGTAATATTAAAAATACAATTGTTTATGACTCAACTTTTATAATCTAAAAAATGAAATATGAGCAGCTTTAATTCAAATATGTTTTAAGCCAAATCTATATCAAATTATGTTTGTATACTATTTGGGGGGCATCCTGCACAGCGACCTATTAGATATATTATGGGCCCTTTTCATGATAAAAATAAAGATATATGTACATGCCAAATCATCAGTATCTTCTGCAGTTATTCAGCTGGTGATTTTATATTCGCCGTGCCATCTTTCAGATCTGTTCAAAAATGTTTGCAAGGTGCACAAAGACGTTTACATGAAACCAACAACATTTTGTCCCTTTTCTCGCTGTTGGAGGAAGTGCGATTTAACCCCTACAACGCCATTGATTACAGCAGCAACAGCAACGAGAAAATTTTGACTTTTCCTGTTGTTTCGCTTGGTTAATGCAACGAATATCGCTTTGCGTTTGCCACGTACAACATTAACACGCGTCGTTGTTGTAAATGTTGTTTCTACAGTTCAAGTGCACTACACACACACACACACACACACACACATATACCCATATGTATGTGTATGTATTTAAACAGAAAGTGCCACGTATTGGAAATATTTGTGAATTTTCGCAAAGACTCTGGACATGGGTTGTGTATGGGTTGTGGGGGTCGTGTGGTGTGGCTGTGAATTTGCCACTTTTATTGTTTTTAAAACGCTTTTCAATTCCTTCTTTTTTGTTTGCTGCCGTTTACTTGCCACCCTGCAGCTGTTGTTCTACTACAGCTACTGCTGCATTGTTGTTATTGCTGAAATTGAAGTTTTATTTTACGCGCAATTTCTCTGCTGCGGGAAATGTCGAACGTGTTTGGTGGTGGAGGGGGTGGAGGGGGTGCGGAGGGAGGAGGTCTGTATTTTGTTCAATACATTTTGTTTGTAATATACAAAAGCCAAAAGGCGAAAGCCGAAATTGAAAACCAAATAAATAAGTGCATTTGTATGTATTTCTGTTTGTGTGAGCCTCGTTATGTCTGTGTGTGGGTGCTTATGGGAAGTGCAATGTGCAAGTCGGAAAGTAATTCAAGACAAATAGCCGGGTGTCAGTTGCAAAATCTACAACAAATTCAAGCCAAGAATCTAAAAGCACACACACATATATAACTCGCCCATTTCAACGCTATTTGACTTTGAAGCAGATGCTTTTTGTGTTGCCACCGCGACTCTGCCTGCATTGTATCAATGCCAATCCATGCGGGAACCATAAATCATTTGGACTCAAGATGGAAGCTTCCGATATAGTCGATGATTAGCGAGCAATAAAATGATGTCATTGTTTTTGCCCTTATGTACGAAACGATACGAATCAGTGAAATTCCAAAAATATCAAACAACCAAAACTACGCAGTCCGCGATTATGCAACAAAAAATTGGCTCTCAAAAAAGTGGTGTTACCGCTATCCAAAAACAGTATCGATTGATTTTCGGATGAACATCTTTAATTTTAATTTGGAAACACAAAACTTTATTATACCGTGAACCCATTAGAAATTGGTATAATGTTTTATGCAAAAGTATGTAGCAGACAGAAGGAAGCATCTGCGACCCATTCAAGTATAATTATTCCTGATCAGGATGCACATGTCCCAACACTCAAGCTAGCAGCTGTGTCCAGGGTATATCGTAGTCGAGATCACGCAACTACAGCATGCCGTTACTTGTTTATTGATTCCATATTTCATATATTTTTCGTAGATCTTCAGCTACGAGTCCAAGGCAAATATATTGTTACTTTATAACCGTTATTTATAATGGGGAAGATTGAGAATTAACAACATTTGCGACGCTAATTAGCCATATTCAATGCCTTTGTCTTCTATTGTTTAGTCTATTAGCAGGCAACGACTTGGTTATCAATGACTGAGTGAATGGGAATGAATATGAATGAATGCATGAGCGACACCACAAATACCTCAGGGTAATGGGCAATGCATCTGTGTAGATGGGTGGTAGGGAATGGAGAGTGGCAAGTGGGAGGTGTATGGAGTCGGTGGAACGCAGTCGCATGGCTCGACTGAGCCATTTACTATTCTGCTGCTGTAACTGTTGCAGCTGCTGCTGCAACATAATTACCCCCACCCCTCCCTCCACCCCCCTCCACTGCCCCCAGACAAAGCCGTATTGTTGTTTATTTTTATTTGTTTTTTTTTTATTTTATGCTCGTGCTGTTTTTTTTTTTTTTTTGAGCTGCCACTGCGAGACTGAAGCAACAAACGGCAGTCGGGCATTTTTTGTGCACTCCCACGCTGTGTGCCCAACACTATGTGTCATTCACGCAGGCGACAACAAAGGATGCCTAAATTAGCACACACACAAAAACACACACCACACACACACGCGCAGGCACACGCGTTCTGTAGCTACGTGCGAAAAAAAAATAAATACAGTAGAGCCCACAACTGGTGGAAGAAGCAACATTTTCAGCTATAGCTTTTTATACACTAAACCCATTGAAAATGGGTAAGAAGGGTATAATGGTTTTGAGCAAATGTATGGAACAGGCAGGAGGAAGTATCTGAGACCCCAGCGCCGAGTCGACAATGCCTTTTTGGAAACCTCAGAAACTACTAGTGCTAGCGACAAATTTTGAATATACGTTCTCGTATACGGCGCACAGATCAAGTTTATATCGATTGATCGATAACTCCCTCCACCGCAATATATATATATATTGATTTCCGATAGCAATAAGACAATTTTAAAGCCAGCGACTTCTAATAAATACTAACTGATAATAATTGAACAAGTTTCATCGAGATCGGATAGGAAAATATACTTTCATATTGTGAGAAATGGATGACAAGATAATGGACTTGGGCGATAATATGTTTGGTTGTATTCTGCAACCACGATTGCGTGAACATACATATACATATACATGTATGTATATCGGGTGATTTCAGTTCGGTCTTGAAAGTGAGCCTTCGGTTTTCTTACTTTTCAATACCTCTGCCTGCCAGAAGAAATGAGAGCAGTTCCATGCAAAACTTTTTTAAAAGGAAATTTGACAATCAAATTAGAATATGTTTAACAGCTGAGTCCAGGTTATATCATAGTCGAGCTCACTCGACTGCAGCATTCTTATTTGTTTTTATGTGTCGTAGCTGCCAGACCGTGTTCCAGATTCTGTTTAGAATCTTTTACTTTCTTATTTTTATTTTGTTTTGTTGCTCGAGATGCAACTAATTTTTGCATAATTAGTGAGTTGCTCAGTGGTTACAGCAACAACCAGCACAACAGCAACAGAAGAAGCAGCATCCACAACAGCAGCAACAGCAGCAACAACAACAACAACAACAAGAACGTGGAACAACAAGTCAAGTGGGTGTGCCATTTTCTCAAGCTAAAACCAACGCACGTTTTAGCTTTCCTACCTAATTGGCTTGCAATTTTAGAACTTTAAATTTTTCAGTTGAAAATGTCCTTAAGCATGGCCCTCGTTTGCTTGATACGCCAACATTTAAGCATCGCTTAGAGCCAACTTTAAATTAAAAATGAGCCCAGTCGAGTTGAGCAAATACAGCGGTCAGCTCAAGTTCACATTTTTTGTATACCCTCGACAGTAAAAGAAAATAGTTTTGCAGGTAATGCGAATTTTGACCAGAGCAGAAAAATGAAAATATTCAATAATTTCAAATTATTCGTTGATGCTTTAAATCATAAAAGGAAGACATCTAGAATTCGATGGCAGCTTTAATCGTGTCTCTGTGTGTATATTTCAACATACATGTATGTAAATGTATATGGATAGCTGAGCACAAACATAAGTTAAAGGGTATATTCTCTACTAAAATAGCCACTCAAAACTTGAACTTTCTTACTGTAATTTACTTTACATTTTCCTTTGTGTTTGTGGAGTTTTGTTTATCGCTTTCAGTTGCTTAGTCTCTTTCCCGCTTTAGGACTGTCTCTGTGTTTACACGGCGTGCAGCAGCAGCAGCAGCAGCAGCAAGATAAAGTCAAATAGTTACAGGCATATCATGTCGAGCAACTTGACGAGTTTCCCAGCCAGCCTGCAAAACAGCCATTCAGCCAGTCTGGCAGTGGTGCATCCATTGCATTTAACCATGGCATTTGCATCATTCCCTCTTTTATTTCAAGCCACAGATGCTGCGCTTTGCGACATTGAGAAGAGGAGTGTGTCGACGCGTCTTTGAGACTACCATAAAAAAATCTAATATGGAACATACTATGGGCAACTTTATTTTTATTATTTTTACAATTCAACTACTAGAACGTTAATGACATATTTTCCAAAGCAAATTGCATTCTAAACTAAACCAAACTTCTACAGAATAATATAATTAATTACGTAATCACTCAAACTATTATCCAAAATGAAAAAAACATAGACGATAATAAAGCCACTAACCTTACTAAATAGATATTATGTAGGTTTTGTTTACAAAGCAAGAGGGCAGAAGATATATTCGGGTATTTGTGAAATTGATTTCAAAATGCATTCTTTCAATTGGAGAAAAACAGATCAGAGAGCAGCAAGGCAATGGACATGGAAGAGTGGAAGAGAGCCATTGACACCACAATCTCTGACAGCACATCAACTTCAATTTCAACGGTTCTTTGGCTATGTGCTAAATTGCATTTGGCTCAAGGTGTGGCCAGACAGTGTTTGTAAGTGCAAGTTGGGCGGAATGTCCTTTATAAATTGGGATGACAAGCGCAGGAGTTGGTTGGACACTGTCCATAGTCATTGCAATAAAACTTAAACATGTTATTTATGCACATGCATTGCGTGCCGATTCAGCCATTTCAGTTGCAGCTGTCGACGAGAATCAGGACAATCAGGACATATACCTATCCATGGGCAAACAAACGAGTTGCACAACGCACACCGTCCGAGTCGTTGACAACGCCTGCTTTGGCCTTAAGTTATCAACATGGAATGCAATTTTCCAAACTGTCTATTTTCTATGCAAATTCGCATACATTTCAGGGCACTGCTTTACGCTTTGCTCTGACTGCTGATCCAGCTCTGTGCTCAAGGTACACACAAACGCCGCATCAAACGAATCTGTCAGCGTAAGAAAAAAACAAGTAGGTTTCGGTCAGAAGCATTCAACTGAAATATACTCTATTGCCCAAAGAAAAAGCTCATAACTGAAATAAAAATGCCATAGTTTTAGATCAAGTGATGGAAGAAAAAGAAAAATCAGAAATATACTAAATCAAAGGTGAAACAAATGTGACTGCGTTAAGTTTATGGGAGTTTTTTTAAGATATTTCTGGCATCGAATTCTAACATTTGTTTGAATCGAAACTTAATACAATTACAAAAACAATAATTTAATATCATTAAAAGATCTCTTTTTCATTGCCAGATGATAAAAAAAATATACCCTACCAACTTTTGGGTGCACAGGGCATCAAATGCATCGCACAAACATGTAAACGAAATGTGTTGCATAGTTTAGGGCGCGTCGAGCACCCAAACCAAATAGATTTTCCTCTGAAAATGCCTGTGTGTGTATTAGGGCCTGTGTCTGTGTCTGTGTCTGTTCGGGTGTTCAGCATATTAGTTTGATATATAAGTACTTAGCAAGCAAATATATATTAAAAAATGCTGACGAAAAATTTGTAATTCCACTTTAGCTTTGAAATGCATTTGAAGTTATTTTTGGGCAGCAGCCCGCATAGATTTTTTAACTGCCGCACTGGAGTATCGTTAAATTGCGCAACGATTTTAAAGTGCATTTTTTTTATTGACAAATAAAAAATTTAATAGCTTGCCATATAAGGAGTCATTCATATCAACTAACTGAAAATCAAATATATCTGTGCCAACCGTAAAAATTTGCTATAAATAAATATACTCATCAAGTTAAAGCTCATCAAATAGTAAATGAAATGGCTTCAAGACTCAATTGAAAAATATGTGCAAAAATTAAAGTTTCTAGAAGTAATCTTGAGTAAACTCTTAATAGCACAGAAAAGCGGGTTTGCTCACTCTTCAAGGTAATTTATCAATCTTACAAGTGTCAGCTAGTGATAGCTTGGTTTTCAGATTATTAAATAACAATATAACAAAATATTGAGTACAAAAGTAGAATTTAGTATAAAGTTAAAAAAATGTTTAAAGCTTAGTGAACTAAAGTTTAGACGAGTTATTGGAGTTATTGCTTCAAACACCAAAAAAAAAAATTGGGTTAGTTAGTTACTATCTTTTGAGCAAAGCACAATATTTTCAATATGTTCAGTGCTCGAGTACTCATATCAAATATAAATCGTGAAACAGGTCCTGTTGAGCTCGAGTTCGACTCATTGCTCCAAATCATTGGCTACAATTTAAGCTTTCATGTTAAGGCTAATGTTTGGTTTGTTGCCCAGCACTGGTTAATCATGGCACAGATGGCTGGACTTTTAGTCCGCTGCAGGGCTATTGTGTCTGGCTGACATTTGTTGTTTTAGCGCTGATTGATACATCATTGATAGCTGGCAAAGCCAACCCACTTACCCTTTTTGCCACATCCCCAGGCTGATGCCTTTCACTGCCATGAAATACCAAATGAGCGACATTTTGAGCATTGCTTTTGATTAACACGTTTGGGCAAACGGTTGGCCAGTCAAAGCGCTCGGGAGACACACAACAACAGAAAGCGAGAGAAACAGAGAGAGAGAGAGAGATAGAGTGACAGAGAGAGAGAGAGAGAGAGAGAGGAGACTGTGGGGCATGGGTTGATAATGATCCCACTCTTTGGGTTACAGGCTGCATTAACATTTAGCGAAACGCGACGCAGCTGCGTCCACACCAAAGTAGTTGTTGACTGCCCCAGCACTTTTTGTGTGCGTAAGTGCGTTTTTCGGTGTGTGTGTGTGTGTGTGTGTTAACGTGTTTGTGTGCTATCCTGACATTGACAAATAGTGTGCGAAATACAATGCAAGCACGCACTCAAGCACACACACACACAGACAAACACAAAGCGCGTTGGGCTGCTTGGGCCCACGCCACAAGCGGGCGCAAATTATTGCTGGAAGGCAGCATCGCCAGTTGGCTAATTAACAAAGCACTTTACAGGAAACATCGCCAACAGGAGCAACTGCTCTATGAAAATGCGAATCCTATTGGTAGATGCCATAACCAGCCAAAGTCCCAGGGGGCAACTGCGTCACAGCTTAAACAAGTTTGTTGCCTGTTGCCTGTTGCCTGTTTCCGCTTTATGCTGCTATTTCTGCATTACCTGCGCATTAATTAAATTTTATAACGCTATCATAGTCATGAAAGTGCGAGTGTGTGTATATATATACATATATATATATATATACATATGTGTGTGTGTGGGTGTGTGTGCGCGTGTGTGTGTGTGTGTGTATGTGTAATATTAACACGTGACACAGCCAGCGGCAAATTAGAAGCGCATCGCATAATTTGCAGCAAGTTGCCGAGAGCGATGACAACGTTTAGGATTGAAATGCGCGAAGTACCTGCCAACTGAGGCAGCTACTGCTATCAACATTTCGTTGCAAGCTGTGGTGCTTACAGCTTCGGTTGCAACACCTTTAAGGCGCAATGAAATCACCATGCAAAATTACCACACTCTGGCTGTTTGAAAAGTGCTTCGAACTGCTCTTTAAATTTAATTAGAGTAAAATAAATAAATAATTATATAAAACCATTTCTTAATATGTTTCCCTCAATTATGTTTTTGTTCTTTTAGCGATACGCATTGTAAACAAATGGTAGAGGACCGAGTCGAATTCATTTCTTTTGAAAAGGCTTTGGTTGATTTATTTGCCATGTTTTTCTTGGATTCTAATTTTTATTTAAAGCATTCGAAAATTAGATGGCACCAATAAAGAAATTGTCAGTAATTACGAAGTTAGGATAAGGACGAAAGGATGCAAGACATAGACAGAATGCAAATTGTGCCGCAGATTGAACAAAGAAGTCGAAGGAGCAGCAGCAAGAGGTGTGGCAAACACAAATTAAAAGCAAACTGCAACGAAAAAAATGTAATGAAAATTTAACAATTTTCCAACTCTAATCTACGCTGCAATAAAACGAAAACGTTACAAGGAAAACTCCACGCCATAACAAAAAGCGTCACGAAAATGCGCAGACAGCAAACTATGGATATGGAGTATGGCTGTGTGTGTGTGTGTGTGTGTGTCTGTGTAGTTGAAGGGTCGTGTCTAGTTGTTGGGTCGTGTGTCCTCTCTTCTTGCAAACTTGCATTTATTAAGAAAGTTATTTCGACGCCAAACGCCGTTCTGGCAGGAAAGAAACCTTGTCAGAAGAAAGCAAAAAACCAGTGTGACCCAACAGTCGGGCATAGCCGACTGCGGATTATTCTATTATCAGTGCCATACAAACCGATTACGAAGGGAATCGAAAAAGCTGTCATTAAAATTAAAGTGCCTTTCAATTTTGGTAGCTAAAGCTCAAGGATTGGCCTAAGCATGGCTTTATCGATTTGCACTTGTCGACGTTATCGATATCGACCAACAATTCAAACACTTTATCTGCCGCAGCCGTAAGCAAACATACATATGGACGGGCGATGCCATATACCCTTCTGCAATTATTGTTTAGAGTATAACAAGAAAACTTAAATTTAAAAAAAGTAACTAAAAATAAACGCTGGCAAATAAAAACATTGTTGCACATGCTGAAGCCAGTATGAATCTCATTCTTATTCTCATATCGCACCAAGCACAACAAACAACAAACATTGTTGCCACCAATGTTTCGTGTGCGCTGTTGAAAGCAAGGGCAACACTGTCATTCAGCTTTCAGCCAAAGTTCCAGCACCGGCTACAAGGTTATTTTTTACATACATTTAGTACTTTATATATGTATGCTTAATAGCTTAAGTCCTTTCAATTTCATTTATCTTAATTAATGAAAACACCCAACTGATGAACTTCTTCTCTGGTAGTTCTTGGAATTGTAAATGAATATTTGTGTACAAATTAATTTTTATATAGATATATTGATTTAATACGGCTTGTCAGAGTATCTAATTGTCAAGCGATTGTGAATTGAATATTCATTAGTCACATTTATATAGTTATATTCTGTTTCCTCGGCGAGAAGGCAAAATTTTAATGTGGATTGTTTCATTTCGCAAGCTTCGCGTTGCTTTTATGTAGATACAAATGTATCTGTGGGTGGCCGGGTTTATTTATACAGTTTATATTGACTTTGCATTTCTTGTTGCCCGACATCCATTTGCTGTGTATTATTGTTGCTGATGCTGCTGATGTTGTTGTTATGGTTGTTGCCATTGCTTTTATTATATTGCCATTATTTGCTTTCAGTGTCCGTCAATTGGCTGTTCCTATAAATTTTGTTTATAAACAAAATTTGCAGAACCTCATAAAAATCGCTCTGAAAGCCAAACAACAAATATTTTTCATCATTTGGGAAATAGATTGAATGATGACGCGGATCAAGGGGTATTCGTAGATAAAATTGTTTTAGCCGACTGTCGATGGCCAATCAATTCTTCTGCTAAAACTGCTGCAGCTATACATTTCACGATAATGAGTTCAAATTCAACCACTAAGCTCACAGAATAAGGAAAACGCTAATTCGTGCGATTGTCATGAAACCCATTTGCAACTGATTTACTAATTATATACAATTAGTAAGAAAAATAAAAAAAAAGAAATCATTCGGCCCGTGCGAAGCCGGCTGAATACCATTTAGTATATGTGCATATGCATATGCAAGTATATGCACGTACATATATATAATTTAATTCAATGAAAATTAATTTAGTGTCAATTAATTGCAGGCGATTGCGGGCCATTTTCATAGCACTGTCCAGCAGCGTGGTCCACTCCATGGACTGTGGAACCTGGGACAAATGTATTCTGATGCCTGCTGCTGTTGTTGTTCCCTTCATTATTATTATTATTATTATTATTATATATATTTTTTTTTTTTGTTACTTGTTTGTCCGTTATTTTATTATGCGTAAGAGATTATACTGAAATTAATTACGTATACGTACAGGTGGACACTCTGGAAAACGTACACAGCCGAGGGCCAAGCGTGCAGAAGACCACTAATAGGAGTGTGTGTGTGTGTGTGTGTGTGTGTGCATGTGGAAGAGTGTGTGTGTGTGTTTGTGTGGGGATGTGTGGGGATGTGTGAAGTTATGAGCGCTGCAGCTGGTATATGGCCGCAGTTTACTTATGTTTAATTGTCTGGTGGTTGTTCTCTCTTTTATAACCTTTTAGCGGGCAAAAAGACTTTCTCACGCATACAATAACGATTTGCAGCCGAGCTTAGGGGTGCATAAAAAATGTACGTTGCTACAAACATTGTTGCATAACAACTTGAAGCGAAAAATCTACTTAGAATACGTGAGAAGCATAGTTAAATAGTAGTTAAAGCTTCACAGTTCTTAATGCATCTGGAATTTAGATGCTACGTCTTGCCCAATGTATTTTATATTGTGAACATTTTTGCGTCTATCAAATGCATCCTAGATAGATGATGCAGAATATTCATAAATTGCAAAAGCTTAAGGTGAATTAATGAATAAATTATTAATAAATGATTAAATGGAATAAAAAGTAACCATAGTCGAAAAGCTTGTTAAGCTTTTATTGCAATACCAATAATCCGTATACCAATAATCCGTTTCTCTCTGACATCACTTATTTAAAGCATGATATTAAAGTTGGCTTATGCAACCTAATTTTTAAAAAATCAATTATCAACATGAACTTACTATACAATAAAACTGTCCTAGATACAATACGTCGAAAGATATAATATGAATGTGTCGGAAAATGGCCCGCAAACATATTTTGCTTTTCATCAGAGCAGCTTCAAAAATCATTATCACAGATATATATGACAATTAATATTGTGTGTTCACTTGCTCTAATTTATTAATTGAAATAAGAAAAAAACAAAATTTGATTAGTTATTCTAAAATATCTCATCCATACATACATCTATCTACCTAAGTCTTCTATAAGCTATTAAGTTGAAAATAGGTGAAGTCATATTTAATTGCATTGACTAAAATGAACTTAAGACTAGCAAGTTAATCTACTAAACTAGCTACCAAGGCTATTATTATTAAGTTCTTGAGACTTTCAGCTCGTATCACTGTGATCTGTGATGATTCCCAAAGTGTATTCAATGCGTAAACATTTTGGAGCAGTCTAATCCACTTATGTATTTAACGTATTCTCTTTATACACGTCATATATATACATATATATATATATATATATATACATATAAACATATCTATACAGTCCCCTCTGTTGTTTGTTTTTGTCAGAATGACATTTAAATCAGAATAATTAATCATTTATGCTACATTTTGGCTGAGTTCGCCGTGTAAGCTTTTAGCCGAGTCAACCAAATTCGTCACGTGCATAAATTTTGCACTTGTGATTTGCGATTTTTTATTTTTGTTTTAATTTTGTAATTTTTTAAGCCAAGCACGTGCCACGACGTGCCTATGCACGATATGAGTTTTAAATAAATACACAAACACACACACAAACACACACACACACACACACAGATACACACACATGCGTCTACCTGAAAATACTGCAACTGAAGCGAGATTATGCCACAGCGGTTGTAAGTTTGTTTATTGGTTTGTATATATGCATATATGTATGTACGTGTATGTGTATGTGTATGTGTACACTTGGCATATTTGGTCTGACAACATTGGCAAATTAAATTAAATTGCGTTTTGTTTGCCAAGCGGGCTACATGTCAATTATTTAGCGCTTACCGCTTTATTGCATTTCCATTTTGATTTAATTCTTTCGATGCGCAAATTGTAAATTATGGCACCATATCGCGTCAGCGCACGCCGAGTATCCCCGAGTATAGTTCATTTTAATTGAGTACCACTTGCACTTGCCATACGTAGTTTTCATTCAAAAATACAAAATACAATTATAGATCTGCTTTCTATATTTTGAAAGATATCTTAATCAATATCAATGCATACTTGGATTGCTGTGCAGCTTACAATTGAAATGCAGAAAAACACACACCTTTTTGCAATACACATTTATATAACCCATGTAAAACTGACAGTTTGTAGTTTCTATTGTATTTTTTAAGCTGTTTCAGCACTTAGCTTCAGCAACGATATTTGTCAGTTTTTTATCGTATATCCCGCGGGGATCAAGATTATTTCATCAAGATTATTTCATCATCAAAAAATTATTCTCATATTGGTCATATTACAATTAGAAGGCGCAAGCATTTTATGCTGCCTTCACTTCCAATCATGTGTATATCTTTTAAAGGAAAACTTGGCATTAAAACTGGAATATATTTAACAGCTGGGTTCTGGGCATATCGTAGTCGGGCTCACACAACTGCAGCTTTTACTTGTTTTCGTTTGAATTCATCTCAACTTGCAGCTGTGTTGCTGAAGCGCTTTGCATTTACGCACTGATTCAAATGTGCAGCAGAAGTACTCCAAAAATACAACATTTACATTTACCACCAGCAAATGGGAACCTATCTATCATATTCTGTCAAAGTCGGATTTTCAGGCACACTTTCCACTTGAGTTTTGACACTTGCCAACATGATTTGTCATTTGGCTGATTTCGGCCATGGTCTGCCTAATGGAACAGTAAAACCCTAGCACACATGAATATATGTATATATTCACCCCCCCACACACACACACGCAGCAACACATACACGCACATATTGTTTGCTGGCATTGTTTTTCAGTTGCCTAATTTGATATTTTGTATTTGCTGTATTATCGTTTTGTTACGTATACGCAACAAGCAAGAAAGAAGTCTCATCGGAATTACATTTATAATTTATAAATTTATATTTTGCTCGTCGAATATTTAATGTACATAAATTTTATATATTAGCACAGTACCCATCAGTGCTGAATGGTTAATAATACTTTCTTTACGTTTTCACATTTTGATAACGTTACGTTTTGGAACAGAACATGGCGAAAGTCTTTGTGCTCGGACAAGGCACGGAGCAACGACTTGGCATAGATGCGTGTCTCGTATCTGCCCTCAAGCAATAGATCGACAGCGCTTCTAAAGAATTGATCTCGATATACACAACGCATCGCATAGATGTGATAACAGCCCAATTTTTCAACCATTCTTAATAGGAGCTTAGCGGTTTGCTCCCGGACCACTGGATGCGGATGTTTAGCACCTTTGCGTGCCAATATGTCGGTCACGTTGGACGGCTTGGAGTGATCCGCCATAGATTCCAGGGCGCGTATGGCAACGGCACGCAGGAAATGATACGAATCCGATGACCGTTTCAGCAGAGCAATGATCAACCCTTCTCTCTCGGGATCGACTGACTTAGACTTTAGGATAAATAGCTCGGTTGCGACATCGCAGGCAGCACAGGCCACTTTCGACCGCAAATTGCCAACCGCGCTGGTAAGCTGCTTGTAGACTCTCTGCATGTGGCTATCCAAGATACCTGAATGGTTGCGTATCAGTAGCACCATGCACCTTAGACCCATCACTTTCAGCTCCCAGTCGTTGGAGTCTAGATGATTCAATATATTAGTGAATGCCAGTTGATTACATCTTGAATTATTCGTCAGTAACGTTTCGATCGCTGAGCAGCGTTGCTCATCATGCTGCCCAACTCCTGCCAATTCTGTTCCGATATTCACCATGCATTTTTGCAATTTGTTTATGTACGCTTGCTGCAGATCCTCCACAACCATCGCAGTGCCACTGTTTCTCTCAGTCTCTATGGCTAGCGATGAGATGGATTGCCAAGGGGATATTCCTGTGACGGCATCCTTCCTCTGGCCTCTAATGCAAGAAATATACGACCCCATTTCCAAACAATTTTGAGATGCTTTGAATGTTTTCTTACATTATTTTAATGTTATGACTTAGTCGAAGTAACTCAGTTTTTGTGAGTTGCTTGTTAATAATAATAACGGCTAAGCCATCATCGATATGATTTTTTGAAATGTTTGAGTCTCTGTGAAAAACACTTTATTTAAATCAATCTTTTCTTCAAGTTTCCTTTTGCAACTCAATCTCTCCTTCCTTCTCTCTCCCTCTCTACTTTTCCTGTGTTGCACGCATTTCCGTTTTCAGTAATTCCGCTTTCCTCTATTTCTCTATTTTTGGCTTCTCCTGTTGGCTTCTATATATAAATAATACGTGGGCATTTGACCAGTTCTTATCGCTTTTGACATATGGTCGAATTTTTTGCCAGTCGATTTGAAATTTAATTGCGAAAAAACTGCACGTTTAAATTTGATAAGTTTCAAGTTTTTTTTTTGGCTATCCTAAGCCCATTAAAAGTGGATACAAATTGTATAATGATTGTGTGCAGCAGTAACAGATATAACAGTACATTCGACCCCATAAATCTCAGCCAAAAATTTTAAATGTTATTTATTTATAAGTTCTTGTATACCCCGCGCATATCAAACTTATTTAATTTTATCGATAACTGTCCCGTTTCACGAATGTCGATTCGCATCGATTTCCGATAAACAATTTAAAAGGCGGACTACAGCGTTGTTACTTGTTTTTTTTTAAGTTTTTGGTATGTACATGTTTTGGGTGCGATTGCTGTCGTGTCTCGACTTCAAAATGTGTACAGATTCTTATATTACATACCCATTTTAAACAAGAGCAAAGTCGATTTAGTTGTATTCGTGTGAATGATTTTTAAAATCAATTATAAAATATAGATGTGACCAGATGGATGACGTTCTCCCAGTGAATGTAAATGTCTGCTTTTATCATCCCCGAGCAATTAATGGGCCATGTACATATAAACTCCGCTGTTATCCAAACGTTCAATTTAAATGCAATAGAAAACAGATTGGAAACAGGCGAACTGCTCTTGTATTTTTACAACGTTTACAAGATGAGACTAATCCAATGTTGACAATAAAAACAACTATAACGAGTTGGCTATAACTATAAGAGGCCATCTGCTGTAAATAGAACGTGGCAAACATAGCTTTATTTAGTGCTAAGCCATTTTTTTAACGTCAATGCCAACATTTTTAACAACATCGATACAACCCATCCATGTATATAAATTTGCATATGAAAGGTTTTATCCTGATTGATAATCAACGCAAGGCCCAAACCATAAGAGCTAGAAAGTGAAGATCAAGACGCAGTTTTAAATAATTTCCTTCCATTAAAATGATCGCTTTCATCTATTATCTGTAATCGATGTTTATCGATATTCGTGAAACAGTGTGAATTATAGATAAGCTTGATCTGCGATTGGTATACAAGAACTTATAGTCTTTGAGATCGGCTCGTCCATACAAACGGATACAGATAGATATACTTAATTATGATTTATTAGCACAGCTTCATTATACCCGTTTCATCAACTTTTAATGCATTCAGTGTGTAAATTCCGCACTAAATTTCCTACAAGCTGGTGCACATTTATAAAGCCATTAATTCTATTTTTAATTTTTTTTTTGCCAGCCTACCAAAAACACAAACAAATATTTCTGAAAGCTGAACATTTTGCAATCGTAAACTTGGGATTGCTGTAGCAATTTCCTCATTTATTCCATTAAAATTTACAAAGCATACAATTCAATTTCTTGGTTCATTTCATTTCCATTTGCGCCGACTACAAATTTATATATATTCCGATTCCTAGTGTGCGCCACTTGAGTTCAGTTCAATTTTATCTGCTGCAAAAGGCATTTCCATTTTATAACAACTGCATATGTGGCCCACGAGTATTTTAGAAAAGATTTCAAAACAAAATATGAAATTAAAAACTAAAACAAAAAACCAAACATAAAAACCAAAAAAAAAAAAAAAGAAAGAAAGCATAACAGAAGAAAAAGAAGAACGTTCTCAGAACCAAAGAATCGCACACAAATACGGGCCAGAAATATTCATTTGGACTTTTAGATGGGATATTTGGTGACGTGCGGAGATTGGCGAGCGTCGCGTATAAAAATCTATTTTGATTCAAGGTCGCATCATGAGTATTTGTTATAATTGTACAAATTGTTGAAATTGGGCAAAGTAAAAAAAATAGAACCATAAAGCAACAACATAAATAACTAGCAGAAGCTGAATCACAAACAAAATCGTGACAAAAAGAAATTCTAAGAAGGAGAAATCATTTTATATTAAAGATATTCGAAGCAGATCTCACAGAGTAGAGTTGTCATTCTCAATTGTGCATTTGCACTGGGCTTTAATTAATAATAATAAACACAAAAGTTACTGTGAGGCATAGAAGCGTACACCCCAAAATCTAGAACGACACCATTTGATGAGATGATGTTGCACAAAAGACGACACCAGCCACATTATTGTTCAATTATTCAATTGCTCAATGAGTTCCATGTGGATGTGCCTATGTATATTTATTAGAAACGGGATTAGCTCTCGTTTGCTACGTTTCCTTGGCTTACACAATCTTACAAATGCCCCTGCCCCTGCCCCTGGCCCAGCCCACCGCCACAACACCACTTTGCTTGCGGTCGGAGAAATTGAAAGCATTTGTGTAATTTGAGTGCAACATTAAAGTGTGTGTTGTACGCAAGTTTGTACGCACTTATGTGTATGTGTGCACATAAATACACACATGCGTAAATATGCCGACTAAATACATACAAATATATATATATATACATGTATATATATATGATATTTTGCTTTGGGTATACGCAATGTGCTTACAATGGATATTAACATGAAATCTAGCATATACCTACTTATCTGACATTTTAAGCAAATGCTCTCAACGAAATCAAGATCATACAGATACATCCATACAACATGGCAGATTTCATATATATATATATGTGTATATATATATATATAGACATGCCCTTAACACACATATTTATAAAGATACAAATCTTAGCTCAAATTCAACCCAATTTACCTTGATACATGAATTCACAATTTAACCAAACCATGATTTATACAAAATCAAATTACACAAGAAAAAATACGGGCAGAAAGCAACAAAATAAATGCGTTAATAGCAAATTGCGTAGAAGGATTGCAAATAAGTGCGTTAAAATCAAAATGGGTTTCAATCATGGAATTGAATTCCGCTATTAAAATTTCGTATGCCTTTTTTGTTTGCCAAATATTGTTTTTTTAGTTGTCAAAATGCTAAACTATCTACAATATAACAATATTGCAGCTGACTCCTATGAATTAATCCACAATACACACTAACTAAAGAAATTCGCATTAGTATTGACGCCAAGGGCAACTCACCTTATTATTCAGAAAGTATATTTCTAAAACGGAAAGTGGTGTCTTTCCAGCAACAAATGCTTTGATTTTCTTCATTTCACGAATGATTTTCACAAACCAGAAAATGTTTCTAGTTGTCAGCATGATTTTTGCATTTTAGGGCAATTTTCGAAAAACCGCGTTTTTTCTTTTTCCCAGTGCATAAATTCACACTTCAAAGTCAAACAAAATTGCGGAATGTCAATGTTGATAATATATTCTTCATTTGAATGCTCATGGCTAGGGGAATACAAAGAGAGAAAATCTTACCGATCTCTCAGCATATGAATTACAATATCAATTGAAATAAAAATAAAGAAAAACGCTCCAAAGAGCGCAGTGCGACACTTTGTTATGGCTTTTTTTGGCATTATTTGAACAATGACTATATTCATATACATACAAATGTACACACAATATAAATATATATATATAAACATTTCAGATCTTATATATATATATATCTATACACATACAGTGACTCACAGCTTATTTTGACCAGTGCCTAGTAAAAAATTTAAAGTGCAATAAAATTTAAAAAAAAGAAACCAACGCAAAATGTTTAAGTGCCAATTTGTTTCAAGTCATATCATGTTTGAAAAATAAACTTTAGTTTTTATTAAAATATTAATTAAATAATTAAAATTAGTCAAAAACTGAAAACATATCCAAAATACATGTCAACTCTTATTTCGAACAGTCAAAAGCCGAAAATAATCAACCGGACGTAAAAAAATCCGGGTTTTATAACATCCAGGTGTCCATAATGCCACTGTTCGAAATAAGCTGTGAACATAAATTAAGGTACTTTTCTACAGAACCCGACCTAGCAGGTGGGGAAACCCCAGTTTATTGGGATCATATATTCATTTTGGTGGTTAATTTGTGTACCTGCCATCGGTCAAGGGAATTTTTGCAAAATTATATTTAATTAGTTTATGGCAGGCAATTAAGCTGTGGTCAAAACAAGCTGTGAGCCACTGTACATCAGATCTTGCGCTCTCCACACGGGGGTCATTTCAAATTCGGCTATGCAAATGTAGCGGAAACACCAAAAAATGCCAATCAGCTGCGCTCCATGTGATGCGTATGAGTATGGGGAGCACCTCTATGGACCACATGAAGCACATATGTATTCTCCATATATATGTATATATGTATGTATGTATGTGTGTATGTATTAACTACTTATGCACATGCATACAAACATCCACAAGCCAAGTGCCACTCAAGTATGCCACTCGAAAGACAATTGACAATTGACAATTCACAAACACACACACACATATACACATATACACCTGTATATGCATACATATGTATATGTAAATGTGTATAGAAATTGTATTTGCACCCTTTAACTGTCCTAACATAACACTTCAATCATAATTGCTCAATAATGTTGAGCATTAAGATAGATAAATAAATTAACCGAATTATGCGCAATACATGATTTTGCCTTGAGAAATGTTTCGCATGGCTCTCAGAACATTTGTTGATTGATTATTATTATTATTATTGTATATGTACATATATGTCTATCATCACAGCTATGGACATTTGTGTGTGTATTCAACTTAAAAGAATTCATTGAAACTACGCACAACCGAAACTTAACTTATTTTCATATTTATGCTGAAAATATGTGACAGGGAATATAAAAAAACAAAAAAACAAGAGTGTTCTAGTCGAGAGAGCTCGGCATGTTGTCACTCTGCGCACAATTCTTAACATTGCCTGGATATTAAATGTTAAAACCAGAAAGCTCAAGCCATGTCCAAATTCCAGTCTAGTCCCATGTAAAAGGTCATAGCCCCCTGTTGTTTTTGAGTATTCTCACACTTGTAATCACAGAACCAATATACCTTTTTCAGAAGTATTTATCACTATTTTTAGGTGTCAGCGAGTAAAATAGAAAATATGGAAAATGTCAGTGAAACTATTCACACGAGGCGATAATATGTGTACTAAATATGCGCCAGCATGAAACTAGTGAAAATAACAAATTGGAAAAGAAACTAAAGCAAAAAAAGGAAATGCAAAATGTGTGGAAATTAAATTTTATGAACTGAAAACGTCGAAAATTAAAATGAAAATAAAAATTCACAAAAACAATCTGAAGACATTTTAAATTTAATAGAGCGCCTTCGAATTAAATACAATTACAAAGTTTAAAAGTGAAAAAAAAACAAAGAATACAAAAGAAGAGAAAGAATTAAAAGAATAATTGGTCTAAGATCAAATGCGTGTGGGTGCATTCAAATAAAATGTGAACAAATTTAACATTTTTCAAAATCGTTAATAATAAATACATACTTACATACCCAAGGAAGCTAGAGCCATTTAATTAGAATCGTATAAACTTGGCTATTAATAATTATCTGATTGTATTCAAATAAAATGTATAAATGCATCAATAACAAACAATCACAAATAAAAAAAATTAATAACATAGCATAATATTTAAATACTATATAGATATATATTTATATATACATATATATGTATATTTACATAGATATATATATAGATATATATGCAAATGGACCTTTGCCAACGACAATCAACGGTGAAACGATCGTTTATTATTAAACATATTGAAAACATTAAACATTCACAATATTCAACACCCACGCAGCACGCGGCCAAATCAAAACAAATGTATTAGATCGGACAGCACCACGGATTCCGTCGCAGCGCACGTGAAGATCAACGACAGAGCATCGCGAGCAGACTGAATAACGCAGGAGATTGAATTGAACACTGCCTCGCAGCAGGCAGACAATGGGCCAGCGGGGTAGTTTACAGGTGCTGAAGCTCCCTAATGGTGTGTGTGTATGTTTGTGTGTGTGTGTGTGTGTGTGTGTGTGTGGGGGGGGGGGGGGGGGGAGGGGGGTATGTGAGCAGCTGCCATTTAACGGCTTGATAAATGAACGGAACGCGTCGCACTCGATTTGATGAATTTCTACACCATAACATAGGACAGAGAGAGAGGGATAGAGAGAGGGGAGCGAGAGGGATAGAGAATGAGAGAGGGGAAAAAATAGCAGCAAGCAGCTTTTAGCATAGCACAGGTGCCTGCACAAATTCTCAAGCAAAGCTCTCACATTCTCTGCTGCTGCACAGGCACGCACTAAAGCATCACCAACGCAGCTTTCAAGCTCTCACAGGTGGCAGGCACAAAAAGCTCAAGCAGGAGTTATTTCGATAGCATAGAAAAGCTCTTTGCAAGGCTAACTGACAAAGATGGTTCTTATTTATAATTTTTAGTAGTTAAGTTTGTTATAAGCAGAGAAACATGAAAAGGCGGCAGCAAGCTGAGTGCCTGTTTAAGAATGCAAACAACATAATGAAGAAATAAGTTCAGCCAAATGAATAAACTAGTAAAATATCAGTTAATGCAAATATTTACTTGTTATTTTTCCTTTTTTATTTATTTATTACTCCCATTTAAAATAACATATCAGCTACTGTAAAAATATATGTTATTACTCTTTATTTAAACTTTATTTCCTAATTTTGTTGCTCAAATTCTAAGCCAGGCTTTCGGCTTATCGCTGCTTTTGGCAAGAAATGAAACCGCTGGTGCCCGGATCCGAGATGAGTTGCCCCATCCCTTGTAGGGATAGGGAATACAGGAGCCACCTTGGACCTTTACATTTTGCCACAAGCCCCTCTTTACCAATAGCCAGTAAATTTTCATCCTTGAGCGACTATTTAACAATCAACACATTTGCGAGTCTGTAAAAAATATAAGGAATCTAAATTTACTTTTGGCCACTTTCTTTTCAAAAAAAAAAAGGATCTCAGACATACGTTTTGGGTATGAGCTTAAGATATATCGCATAATATTCATGTGCAGCTAACTATTCACAATATGACTTGTGTACCGTTGAAAGATTTTAAAAATTATGAAGTGTTGATCGAGTTTTTAATGGAAAACAAAATATGTAAAATGCCTAAAAAAAGTATGATTCAAGAAATACTTTTTTAGTGTGATTAAGATTTTAAATATTCTTTTGGGGAACTACATGATTCCATTCCATTTAATTTACCATATCGAGTTTATGCCCAAACTGTGCAATATTAATATTATGATATATATCTATCAATATTATCCCTGTCATCTCTTTCTTTGTAGCACATTTTAAGTTTCGATTACAGCTGTTGTTTTTGTTTGTATAATTATGTTGGCCCAAACTTGTCGCTTTTCCCAGTTGGACAATCTTATCACAATCGCAAAACTGCATCATGTTTAATTGGTATTATATCAACAATAAATCGACATGATTTTCCTCTCGCCGTAATAAGAAGAGCTTGACAATTTATTGGCAAAGATTTGGTTACCATGTTGAGCGTCTGACCTGGCACAATGTTCATTGAGATCGTTTCCCTGCAAAGTCAAACCCGAATTCATTATTTATGTACTGATGCTGATCAGATACGCCATCGACCCGTAACAGTTCAGAGTTTAACAAATTATGATTATGACTGAATGGATGTATATTTTATATTTATATATAAACAATATACACTTCGCTTTAACCATATTGAACACGTTCATATAATATCTTTTGCTATTGCCACTGACCCATGCTGAGTGGTTGAGTGTGAGTGTGTATTGCGTGAAAGGCAGGGTGTGCACAATTCGTGGTTGGCTACGTTATGTGTCTTTTTCATTCTATTTAACTGCATTTTTACGGCATTCAACGGTATTCTCTTTTCTCGTTTCGTCGCCATACACGATACGGATAAACATGATTCACAATACTTATGAATATCAACTCGTATAAACGCAGTGAAAAAAAAAATAATAGTTTTTCTAACACGAACTTTTGGGCTTAAGATCTAGAGATTTCGCTTGCTTTGTTTTTTATGTGTGTGTGTGTTTGGTGTGTTTAGTGTGTTTGGTGTGTTCGGTGTGTGGGTGTGTGGGTGTGTGTATCATTTTATCGATTTGTTGTATTTGGATTCTTCTAATGATTGACACCCTTACGCTCCTGGATGTGGTCTATATCGAAGCCGTTGGTGCCACGTATCTTTCTCTCCAAATTATGAGAGTAGACATCGGTCCACAAATGGCTAAGGGGCAGCTCAGTGTCGGCCTTGGCCAAGGCAGTAGCTTCATCCACTTCCTTGCGCACCTTCAGATCAATGGCCTGCATGGATATATGTGGCATGAAAATACTATATTTATAGAATGCAACCAAAAACAAAAAAACACAACAGGTAAATAGATCCACCCACCTTAACTTCATCGGTGGTAATGAGACCCAGCTCAATGCACATCTCCTTGAAGGAGGTAATCGGATCACGCTTCTGACGCACCTCCTGGATTTCCTCGCGCGTACGATACGATGTTCCAGGATCGGACATCGAATGTCCCGAATACCGATACGTATTCGTCTCCATAACCAGTGGCCCATGTGTGTTCACATACTTGATGGCAAACTCGGTGGCACTGCGCACAGCCAACACATCCATGCCGTCCACCCAAATGCCGGGTAGAGCATCGCCGCGCGTATAATAATCCGTGTTGCACGAAGCGCGCTCCGAACTGGTGCCCATGCCTGCAAAAAATACAATGAAATTTTAACGATTTAACGATTTGAATTGAGAATCTTTGGTATTTGATTAGTTTCGATGCCGCACCATAGTTGTTGTTCTCGCAGACAAAGATGACCGGCAGCTTCCACAGATAGGCCATGTTATAGGCCTCAAAGACCTGTCCCTGATTGGCAGCACCATCGCCATATAGAGCCAGGCACATGCCGCCGTTGCCCTTGTATTTGCAGGCGAGGCCAACGCCGGCGCCGAGGGGCACTTGGGCTCCGACAATGCCGTTGCCGCCATAGAAATTTGGACAATACATGTGCATAGAGCCGCCCTTGCCGCGTGCACATCCGCTCTTCATGCCCGTCAGTTCGGCGAGGACACCCAGTGGGGATACACCCATCAGATAGGTCCAGCCATGCACACGATAGGCGGATATTATGTTGTCGACATCGCGCATCGCCGCCTTCATGCCAACGGCGCACGCCTCCTGGCCCGAATACAGATGGCAAAAGCCGCGTATGATCTTCTCCTTGTACAGATTGCCGGCGGATGTCTCAATGCGTCGTATCGTTTGCATTTGTGTATAGTATTTGAGTGCCTCGTCCTTGGTCAGATTCACTGTCATCTCGGGTCCCTCGTCCAGGCGATGCAGTTTAAAGGGCTGCGCACCAATCAATCAATCAATCACACGCCACAGAGAAAGAAAGAGAAGAAAGTGTGAAAGGGAGATAGATGTACTCTGAAGCAAAATAGTTGTCTTTTTAACGTGCTTTCCACAATTTATGGCTTGTAATGATATTGCAAGATATTCGCATGCATATATAAATCTCTATATATATATATATATATATACCTGGACAGTAAAATAGGTGTGCAGACAATAAGTTGGCGGCAAGCACCATGCATGACTGGTTTTTTAGTTCATTTAGTATGGAAATCTTTACATTTTGGCGACTAAAGTTTCTTTAAGCATCCAGAGAATGTTGTGCCATTTTCTTACACCCTCTGATCCGTTCCACTTCTTCCGAACCAATGCCACGTTTTTCACCCAATCTTGAAATTCGCTGTTCTAACCAAATGAACTTTACTGGACATTCCAACGAACTAGCTAACTTTGCAATCACTAATCGCCGTTGAGCAGTTGGTGAGGATTAAACATTCCCAATTTCGCTGGCAATCTCAAAAGGATCACTTTTAGCCAATAACATTATACGATTATTTGCTGCTTATGAAGTTCTCCTGAATCCTACGCGCCTTTTAAGGTTTTTTTTTTTTTTTGACTTAAGAGCACTTGTAAATAAGTTCTGAGACCGTCCAAGTGATGCGGCTATGCAATTGTTAATTTTCTCCTTGATCTGTATCTTCTATCCACAGCTTGGCCCATTTAACATTATTATTGTTTGATAGCTCAGTTAAGCCTTTATTATAATGAATATAGAAAGAAAAAGTTTTCTTCATTTTATGCAAATCGCGCAAATTTCACTGTTTAGCTCAAAATGCACTTTTAACAAGAGAATTGCCAAACAATTTAACTGCAGAGTCAACAGCTATCTTAAGCCAGAGAGTTTTCCATTAGGAAACAATGTCGCCCCAATAATATATATTGATTATTATTATTATTGTTATTGTCTTCACATGTCCAGGTGTGTGCATGGAATAAGTGTGTACTTAATGCAACTCATTTGATCCCTCTTTCCCCGTTTAAGCGAATTATTTCTGAAGTTTACAAGGCACGCAACAAATAACAACATTTTCAAATGTGTGACGTCAAAAGTGCTGTTAGAGCGCATTCGATTTTTTTTTGCATAACCGGTCGACCAGTTTGGTTGTGCTGTGTAGGAGGAGTGCAGGTAGGGGATGCAGCGGTAATATTGATAAGGTGCATTTCGCTGCCGCAGCCGCTGCCAACGTCGGTCACGCACTGCCAGCGAGAAAGAGTGTCAGACCTGTGACCTTGAGGCTTGCAATTCAACCAGCTAATCGACAAATCGACAAAAATGCAACTCTGTGCAGTCAGGTCACATAAGCTCGCGCACAAACATAGACATACACACACACACACACACACACACACACACGCGCACATTATGTAATAGGCAATTTATTTTTGCGAGAACGTGAATAGTAGCGAGGGTGGGGTGGGAGGTGGTCTATTTGGCCTATCTACTTACCCGATTAACCTGCACAGTCGCCTCCGTGGCATAGTTGTTGGTCTTTGCGACACCAGACTGTGCTGCATTCTGGAATAAACCGAAAAATGACGATGAATAACTGCGTCTGTTGGCAAATCTTTGATGATTTTCTAATTGTTGTTGTTGCAGTCGCGTCGTCCAATGATTGTTGTTGTTGGTGCTGTTCCTGCTGCTGCTGCTGTAGTTGTTGTTGTTTCTTATGGTGCTGCTGCCTTGCTTTGTATTAGTGAGAGTGACAAGGGTCTTGTTAGGAACAGCTACGGCTGCATTACAGTTACGTACTTTTTGCAATTGTTTTACAACAATTGGCAATTCACTAACGCGTGACAATGTACGCAGCATTTTGACGGCTTTTGGTTGGGACTATTCTCTCTCGTTCGCGTAACAGCTGCTGTGGCCAATGGCCACAAAAATACGTATTTTCTATGATAATTGCTGCTAAATATGCTGATATCAGAAAAATACCAAAACTAATCGATTGGTTATCGATAGCAATGTAATACACAATTCAAACAGACCGGCATCTGGCGGAGGGCGCGAAGGATGTGGAACGAGATTATTTGCCCGTAAATCGCCCCACACACTTTGCACAGAAATACGGCACTTATCAGTTTCGCAGCAACAATATTAATTATATCAGTTTCCACTCACCGAACTCAATGCGAGTGGTAAACTTTACAATCGTTGGCCAAAAAGAGGCCGTCTGACAGCAGCTCATCAAATCACAAACATCGATGACAATCGAAATGTTAGCGTCAGTGAAACGCAACCGTCATCGATAGTTGCTCACCTCTACGAAGACAATAGCATCATCAGCCTAGCGGATAGCCGCAGGAAAAGCCGATAGCAATCTCAGGGAAAAAATAACATGACCATCTGCGACACAGTTGACCAGTATACGATAATGTCCGGTGATCGTTTAAAAATTAAGGACTTACTGTGCAACCGGCTCACCGAGTGCGGCTGGCGGAACGAGGTCCGTCTGCTGTGCCGCAACATTCTGCTGGAGAAGAGTGCCAACAACAGTGTGTCCGTGGATCAGCTCATATCGGAAGTGACGCCTAAGGCACGCACCCTTGTCCCCGATGCTGTCAAAAAGGAGCTGCTCATGAAGATACGCACCATTTTGGCCGAAACCGACGAGGACAATTAGCAGTCAACTCAGCGACTTAAACCAATCAACAATAAAAATAAAAACAAACCTACTTTCATTTACATATAAATAACTGTAGTAAATAATTCATTTTGCATTTGTGTATTCGCCAATAAACTAAAGTTAAAAATTACGGCTTAAAACCAGCTGACAGCTGATAGCTGACAAATAATAAAAAATGGCCGAAGCGTCGTATTAGTGACCGTCAAACTGCGAATCCGGAAACGGCAGATGGCTGTCAAACTGTGCCGTGAACCACATACATATTTTGTTATTTATTTCGGCAATTTGGGAACGGATAATCAGCAATGAAATCATAATACATATGCGTTTTAAAATTAACGTTATATATTTGTCGAAAATTGCAAAAAGCAATAAGGAACAGTCGCTAAAAACTAGTTCCTTGAATCCAAATCCGACTTATGACACTTTTTAAACTAATCTTTAGAACTTTTCCTTTTGCATGTACGATTTTCAGAAGAAAAAAACCAATATGAAATCGGTTCATGTTAAATTTGAAATACAATAGGGAATAATTACATATTTTGCATGGGGAAATGAAACTGGCCAAAAATTCGAATAATTTTCTTGTGGGAAACTGAGTAGAGTATATATATATATATATATATATATATATCAAGAATATATATACGGACTCATTTGCCGGGGAATGCGCTTAGATGGATCAGATGACTCTCCCAGTGCTGCTGATGTACTCGTAGGAGGCAACAGCACCTGGTTGTGCTTGTGCAACCTGCTGCTCATGCTCATGCTCATGCTCCTCCTCGTCCTCATCCTCATCCTCCGCGTTTATCAGATCCACCGGCGGCTGTAGAGACTCATTCAAGTTATTCGCTGTCTCGACCAGGTCGTCAGTGACCTCTGTAGATCTGTGGTTACCGGCAACGGATGCGGCACTGGGCTGCGTATATTTCCGCACCCATTCATTGGGATGCATTTTCTTTTTGTGATTGTGCATGTTGGCGTGCGATTTAAATGTGCGCGTGCAAAACGCACACGAATACAAATCAATGCCCGTATGGGTGGCCATGTGCTCCTGCAATGCAGATTAGAGTTCAGATCAGTTCCGATCAGATCAGATTCGATAGAGAGATGGGGAGACTTACGGCTAGGGCACGCGGCAGCTTGAACTCCTTGCCGCACAGGGTGCAGCTGTGCCGCTTGGCCGAGTGATGGTAACGCATGTGACTGCTCAATGCCACACGGGATGATTTCTCGGCGCTGCACAACACACAGCGATACTTGTTGCCGCCCTCGCGATCATCGTGCCGCGCCAAATGTTTGCGCAGACTGCGCTCATCACGCAGCCAGCGGCTGCACAGATGACACTGTGCCTCCGCAACTGGCCCATCCGGATGCAATGCCTTCTTGTGTATCAGAAAATTCGCCTTGGACCGAAAATTGGCGCCGCAAATGTCACAGATGATGGGCGTAAAGTCCGAGGCATGCATGCGCTTCACGTGCGCCGTCAACTCCAGTTTGGAGCGGAACCTGAGATAGAGGGAGACAGATAGATAGATAGCGAGGGAGAGAGAGAGGGAGAGAGAGAGAGAGAGACAGTTAGCAGATGGATCATTTGTGCGAAACTCTTTGCGCAGTTAGCTCAACCACTAACATCCTTTAGCATCCTTTCCTCCATGAATTGAAATGCAATATGCATTAAGATAATAATTAATAAATGAATAAAAATAAATAAATCATGTGCATATTTCAGCGATTCAGCGGGCACTCTTTTTATAGCCCAAACCCATTCAAAATGGGTAAAGAGGATAACAGGCAGCAGGAAGCATCTCCGATCAGATAATGTATAAATATGTATGCATTGAACAGCATTAAAAGCCGAGTCTCTCCGTTTGTCCGCCCGTCCGTCCGTCCGTCTGCCTGTCCAACTATTCCCCTGTTTGTATCAAAACCAAACGACTATAAACAGCCAGAGACTTGAAATTTGGAATAGAAGTTCTCTGATTCCGAATCAAGTTATCGATAACTGCCTTCGATTCCCGTTTATCGACATATATCGACAATAAAAGGCGTTGCCTTCAAATTGACACTAATTATTGATCAACAAAGGATGCATAAGGATATCCACAAGAAGATGATGAAGATGACGAGAAAACTTACGTTTTGATGCAGCTGTCGCAGGCTTCGGGACGCTCGGGACCCTTGTGCCCCTTGATGTGCATGGTGAGCAGAAACTTTTTGGCGAAACGTGCCCCACAAGTGACGCACTGATGGACCAGCTGCTGCTGGTCGGAGTGAAAGCGCAGCATGTGCATGTCCTGGCTGTTGCGATTGAGGAAGCTCTTGCGGCACGGCTTACAGCTAAAATACTGCGGATCCTTGTGATAGTGCAGATGGTCCACGTACAGGGTGCGCTTCTTATACCGATTGTTGCAGCACTCCATGTAGCCGGTGCAGTTGTGCTGCTGCCGAAAGTGTCGCTTCAGATCGATAAAGTTGAGCAGGGGCGCGGCACACAGGCAGCAATCCAATTTCACATTGGCGGCTATATAGTCATCCATTTCCTTAATGCTGCTACGCTTCGCCTCCAGCTCGGGCGCCCGGGCCACCTTCGACGGCTTGGGCAGCTTGCTCTTGCCCTTGACACCTTTGGGTCGGCCGCGTTTCGGTGCAGTTCCTTCTCCTGCTGCTGCTCCCGTTCCCGTTGCTGTCCTCATTGCTTTTGCCGGCGGCTCTGGCATCGGAGTCATGTCTGCCTCGGCGGCGGCTGCATTGCGTCGCAGTTCGCGTGAACGCACTCGCGACTCGCGCTGCGAAGATGCCGACGCCACTGGTGCCTTGACCAGCTTTGCCTTTGTCTTGGCCGTTGCCGTTGACTTTGCCTTGGCGGCCGATGACGGTGCCGGTGATGATGGTGATGACGGCGCCGCTGCCATCTCCAGTCGCGTGCGTCCCCTGGTCTTTTTGGGCGTGGCTGCTGTCAGCGTTGCGTGCTCGAAGTCCGCCTCGAATGCATCCTTATCGGGCTCAACGTTGTCGCTGCAGGTGCTGCCCGCATTCTCAAAGGATTGCGCTGGGTCATGCACATCGATCTCGGGCTCACACAGTATATGATCCTTGATATCGTCGACGAAGGCCAGCTTCGATTCAATCGGTGACTCTGTGTTCCACACAACAACAGCTGGTTCGGGCGGCGGTTCTGGTTCCGTTTTGAGCAGCAGCGATTGCTGCTTGTCGGCGACCATTGCGCAAAACTGATCGAAATCGCTTAGACATTGCCAGCATGGCGAGCACAGCTTGGTGGAGACGCAATCATTCACAGACACCTGCAACAACAATCCCAATCCAAACATATTTCATTTCATCTATGTGTTTGGCGCTGTGTGTGTGTTTGTGTGTGGTGTATGTGTGTCTGTTTGTAGCTTACCTCAAGCTGCAAGTATTTGGCAATGGCCTTGGGCAGACCGTGCTCGGCATCGCTGAATATGCAGATGGACACCGAGTTATCCAGATCGCACAGGCACAAGCGGCAGATCATGATAAAAAGCAAAACAAACAGCAGCAACTCGCTGCTTGTCGTAAACAAATATTTATGCAAAAATCGATAGACGCGTTTATCGAAAGTGGTGAGATTTCTTGTTCCTTTTTTTTAGTTGAGGCACGATTGCCACTTCAATTCAATTGAATGGTACCAAAACATTTTATATATTTTCCAATTATCAATGTGCCTTTTGCTTTAATATCGGAAAAAAAAGGCTAAATTAGTTAATGCTTTTTCTACTTTTTCTATAAGCAAAACAATTAAAGATTTTTGCTGAGGCACGATTGGCACTTGATTGTACCAAAAAAGATATTTATTTTCTAATGCTATCTCTTGCTTTAATATCTGGAAAAAAAGCTAAATTTCTTCATGCATAGACAGAGAAAAAGAAACCAAAATAAAGCTGAGCCAAAAACATGTACCATATTCCGTAGACAAATTTTTACAATTAATTAACTAGTTTTGGGTACATTTGTACCACACACGTGACAGCCGTTCTAAATATCGATATACACACACGCACGCACGCACACAGAGCAATCGATATCCTGTTGGAACATCACTAGAAGTAAGAGTTTCTTGATTACATTTAAAGTGAGGTAATATTATTATTCAAGTATTCAAGTATAATCAAAACGAACGAAACGATGCAAAAGAAGCCGTTGAATGCGAACACGCTGCTGGACAAGCTGCATCGGGGTGCCGTCTACGCCTGCATTGGCGTGACGCTCTACGGTACATATTTGATTGGGATGCGCTATTATCACTACTACACAGTGATCCGGCCGGAAAAGCAGGTGATGGAACAGCAGGCGGAACTGAAGCTGCTCGGCGAGGGGGCGCACGACAAGGCCAAGGAGCTGAAATACTGAAAACAGGAAACAGAAATAAACAAAAACAAAAATCATGTCCTTTTCTCCTAATAACTTATAATGTTTGTTAAGCGTAATAAATATTGTACACTATTGTTAAATTGCAGCATTGGCAATTGAGTTGTCGTCGTGTTGTGTAATCTTAGCCAAAAGTGCGCGCTGCCTTTTGACCTTGGAATGCTGCTAAACAATGCGGCCATAAATCAGTCAAACAGCCAGCCGTCAGCAAGCCAAGCATTTTCTATGCATTGGGCCAATCGTCGAATGTTGTCATCATCATTCAACATCAGCAGCAGCAGCATCAGCAACAAAATCCATTGCTGCGATTGGCATCGTGACCGGCTGTCTTTGGACAACTTCCGCCAGAGTCGCGCATCGTCGCGTGCATTAACCCCATAGCGTGGAGCAACTGCAACTGCATCTGCAACAGCAGCAATTGCAATATGCATTTTAAATATACATTTTAAATATTAACAATTATTAACAAGCCGCAGACAATGGCGGGCTGTGTTCCACCCACTTTTTGGCTTTGTGAACAAACCAATTGCCAATTGTTGTTGTTGCTGTTGCTGTTGCTGTTCTCTATGCTTCATTCAACAATGTTGCACTTATTGTTGTTGCTTCTGCTGCTGCTGTTTTAGTCTCATTCATAGGCTATTTGCGGTTGCAGCTTCACCGATTGCAGCTGATGCAGTCAAGGTCGGTCCTTCATTTTTATTGTCACTCCCTAACCCCTCCTCTCCCACACCCCTCGCTGTGAGGAGAAGTCGTGCAGTTTGGATTATTTCGATAAGAGCTTGTTTTTTTTTGTATATCTCTTTGCAAAAATGATCTGACAGCAATCTGAAATCGGTTTTACATCTGCGGGCAATAGGAACTTGGCTTGATACCCTGTAAATATCGCCTCAGCAGCTGTGGGTAATTTAGTTCAGCAGCAGATTTGATCTTCTTTTTCATTTCTGCATTTTCTTTGTTTCACACGTTATTTATTCTAATTAATTATTTAATTAATTAATTCTATTTATATATATTTTTTTTTTGGGTAACTGTTGTGTTAACAGTTTTCTTGTTGTTGTTTGCTCAGTTAATACCTATTGTAATTTTCTGTTGCTGTCGACTTAATTAAAGCAAAAAAAAATAAACAAAAAACGTTGCTAAAATCGATTGCGGCAATTGTTTAATGAACAACAACAATTTCGCCATTGGGAAACGGTTTTTCCCACGGGGTTTCTGCCATTTGACCGGGACGGGTAGCTGGGCTCTGCCCCGGGCGGTTGTGCCGCGCCCCCAATTGTTATTGAAGCTGTGGTTTGTCAACATGTTGCGTGTGCTGCACGAGACGTTGCAGCAACCGTATCGCATATCAAGTGAAAGCGACACTCGATACGCAACTGCTGTATGTGGATCACATGTGGATCGTATTGCTGCTGCTGCTGCTGCCACAAACTTATGCCATCTTCCGCCCGGACAACAATCATCAACTTTTGCGCAAGCCCAAATGTTCTTGACGAGACAGGAAAAACGCAACAAGAAAAAAAAAGAAAAAAACAGATAAATAGAAGAAAAAACGTTAGTTGCAACGCCCACAGCTCGGCGGGCCTGTGTCTGACCTTTTGGGCTGCAACAGGCGATGGGCTGCACAATATTTGAATTTGGCGCGCCTCGTGCCAGGCAATTTTCGTGTTGAAAAACGAGTGCAAAAAACGACAGCTAAAACAAGGCAGCCATCAATCAATTGGCTGTCTTCGCTTTGTATCAAATGCAACTAGTGATAAATGTTTCTTTTTTTCTTTTGTCTCGCTCTTCTTACTATTGTAAGGCATATATAAGAAGCCGATCATCGTGCATCGTGCAACGTACAACGTGCAACGTGCTCGTTGATAAATATGATATGCGGCCATCTCTAGCGCCGTCATGCAAACTGCAACAATCGCTGTTGCATTTGCTTATTGTTATTGTTATTGTTATTGTTTTCTGTTTTGTTTGTTTTTTTTTTTTTTTTTTGCATAATTGCTAACTGTAGCACAAAGTATAAAAACGCCGAGCTGCTGACAAACAATCAACAAATCAGCTTTTGCCGCAGCAGCAGTCGCAGCATTATTAAACAAACAACAACAAAAAGAAGGAGTAAAGCAATCAACATGAAATATTTGGTAAGCAGCAGGATCAGCAACAACTATAAACAGGACTAATTGATGACAATTCAATGCAATTTTGCAGTGCGTTGCCGTTATTCTGGCCATGTGCCTGATCAGCTGCCTGGCGGCGATTGCTGAGCCCGCCGCCGCCGCAGCCGCAGTGGACGCGGTCGACGTTGAGTCTGGAATTGCCGACGTGAAGAAGACGGAGAAGCGGGGCATTTATGGCCTTGGCTATGGTCATTATGGCGGCTATGGCGGCTATGGCGGACATGGACATGGACATTATGGCGGCTACGGTTTGGGCAGTCCCTACTACGGCGGCTATGAGTATGTGCAGCATGCCGTGCCCTATTATGGCGGCCATCACGGCGGCTATTATCCGTATCATCATGGACACTATGGTTTTTATTGAAGACTTGCCTTGCACAAATCATCGCAATCATTCTACAAATATAAACGCAACGCTCTCATCGCTCATTCATTTTTTTTTCTCTCTCTTGCGAATAAATGTCCGTTACGTAAAGCTTACAAATCTGTTTGAATTCAAAACATTCAAAGTCGCGCGCGTGCCTTTGCAAATGCAATGCTTTGATTAGTGCTGGAGAGCGTTTGCATGGTGGTTTAGTGACACCGATTGCCGCACAATTCTCGCTTATCGGCAGCCGATTGTTTTTGTATCGTTAATCAGTGTTTGTTTATCGATAAGTATCGATGCCAATGGCTCTCATATTATATTGTTCATTTGTTGTTCATTTTTACGCTCTTCTTTGTCGGAGACGGTTGTTTCTTCCCACATTTGCTTCGCCAAGCAAAAAGTGCTCAACAAATATAAATTGACACACAATTTCGATTTGAGCTAGAAAAGAAGTTGTTCGAGCCAAAAAAAAACTGGAGTGAACAGCTGTTGTTACTTTAGTGTTGGGTAATTTTTTGTTGATTTTTTTTTGTATGTTTTTACCAAACGAATTACGCGTGTGGCAGTAAAGTGGCAGCAGTATCAACAACAACAACAACTGTCGCAGTGGTGAAAAGCAAGTGCGAATATATAGAAAATACAAGCAAACAAGCAACAACAAATCAAGAAAGATATAAAATAAGCAAAAATATAAGCAGCCGATGTACATAAAATACATATGTACATTTTTTAGTTGTGCCAGTACTACTAACACTAGTACCAAAAAGAATGCGAATCTCTTTGTGAATACGTGGAGTGACAAAAAGTAAAATCAAATAATATACAACAAAAAAAAACGCACACACACACGCACACTAAAAGTCGTGAATTCTTCGTTGTCGTCGCACACACGCACACTACATACGGGTATTGTACATTTGTGTGTGCTGTTGGTCTAGTGGCGTAAGAGAGAGAGAGAGAGAGCAGTCGTTGTCTTTAGTTTCTGTTACTTTTATTTTTTGTGCCACAGTATTTTTTTTTTTTTTTGTTTAATAATATTTTTCGCATTGTGAAAAGTTTTGTGTTTTATTTGTTGTTGTTGTGGTTGTTGTTGGAAACGTGTGCGTCGCGCGCATTGCCAGCAACCAGCAAAAGCAGCAGCAGTAGCAGCAACAACCAGCAGAAAAATCAACAAAAACAACAAGAATAACAACAGAACAGTTCGCGCCACTTTGAGTTGAGGAGGTATGTATGTATTGCATATGAATGTGAATGTTTTTGTCCAATTCAACAAAAATTCTTATTAGATCACAGGCGAGCGTGTGTGTGCGTGTATTTGTATGTTTATGTGTGTGTGTGTGTGTGTGTTGAGCAGCCGTCGTTTCTCAGGTTCAGCATAACGACGACGACGACGACTTCTTTTTCGTCTTGTTGTTTTCCTTTCTTCCTCCTCCTCTTCTTCTTCGTTTTTTTTTGCTACTCACACTCATTTCGCCGTTATTTATGTAACAAGTGTGTGCGTGCTAAATGAAGTGCTGCTGCTGCTGCTATTGTTGTTGTTATTGTTGTGTATGTATTTGGTGATTTTTTGCCTCGCTATTTGTTTGTAATGAAGTTGGCGCCGCTGCCGCGGCACACACAACAACAAAAAAAAGCTCCCATCGCAGCATCGACTGCGGCATCTGCTGGAGCAACGCGAAGCGCATTAAACTGGTTAAGTTCACTTTGTCATTTAGTTATCAACATTGGCGACGGCGGCTCAGAAGTAGCAGAACATTTTTCTTCTTCTTTTTTTGTGTTGTATTCGTATGCAGGCAGCAACAACGCATCATTTAAGCTTTGACAGACGTCAGCGTCGAGCGGCATTTCTTCAATTGAGATCCGAACGTAAGCTGTTGCTGTTCCTCCTGCTGCAAATTAACAGCATGCATAACAGCAGCAACTAAAGAGTGTAGAATTCACTGTGGGTTGTATTTGTAAGAGGCGCATTTTTGGCAGACAGCGCTCTCTCTTTCTCTCTCTCATTGGCTGCATTGTATATTGACAGCAGCAAGAGCGAAGATGTCAAATGTCATTTGAATTCCTTACGCACAGTTTTGTACACGTCTACCCCCACCTCTCTCCCCCTCCCTGCAGCGTGATGCACTTTTTTCTTATTGTTTGGAGAGAGAGTCTGGAGGAGTGGAAAAGTGGAAAAATGGTAATTAATGTAATTAGACTTGCGCATTTATGCCGCTCCATTTAACAAAATATATATGTCCCCAATCAGAAATTCCAAAATCCAGGATGCAGAAATGTGTGTATGTATTTATGTATTTCGCACATTCCTCTTGAAGTCTGCATTGGCTAAGATTCCCGATAGCTTCAATGCTAAAGATACCGGTTATTTGCCTGCAATCTATCAATATAACAATTGCTCCCTGTTCATACCCTGTAGTCTTATGCGACATGGCACAGGGGCTGATCAATCTGTTGAACACCTTCTATTACTCAGTTTAGTCAGCAAATCACGAATTTGTCTTAAGTTATTAAGATGTATAAATAATAATAATAAATATTGTGTAGGGTATTTATAGGGCGTTCAATGGTTGCAGTGCTGCATTAGTTTTTGATTACTTGTGTCTATTTCTGTATATATCTGATAGGTTTTCTTAATATTTCATTTTTTTTTTGTTGCCATTTATTTAACTACATATTTCACCGCTTGATGGGCGAATGTAGAGAGAAAGATACAGTGTGACAGGGGGACACATTCCGATTGGATTTGCTGTTTATGTTTACGTATACGTTTATATGTATATATAATGTGTGTGTGTATATTATATTATTATTTATTTTAGTACTGTATAAACTATATTCACTCAATTGCGCTTCATCTTCATCTTCTGCTTCTGTTTGTTTGTCTAATTAGTATTGTGTGTGTGTGTGTTGGTTGCTTTTTCCCTCCCCCTGTGTGTTTTCTACTGAAGTTTCTGTTTGAAGGTCAATGTGGCAACAAATGTATCAAGGATGGGGAGAAGTTGGAGGCTAACGCATCGCCACTCGTCACCCCCTCCCTCTTTGGAAATTGGAAAAAAAATATAGCAGTAATTAAGTGCACGTAGCTCCTCCTCTCTCTCTCTCTATCATTCTCTTTCTCTTTCCCGTCTCTGTTGCTGCAAGTTGCCACCCCGCAATTTTGTATTCACAAATGTTGCCAATTCACAATAAACACTACAAAAAACTGATATTCCCAGCTTTTTACTAAATAATTTAAGTTCTGCGCACTTTCAATTTTCCCATAAATAAAGGTTTTTTTTTTGTTTTTACTTGCATTGGCAAATTGCAATTTTCCCGTAATTGCTGCTATGCTATTCACAACTAGAAGTAAGTATAGTGGGGTGGGGGGGGGGTCGAGTCATTAAGTTAGTATTCGAAATTAGCAACAGATATCGACACACAATAAATATAACGAACAATAACAGCAACAAAATGGACGATTATCAATTCACAAAATTTTCCGAAATCTGAGCAAAGTTCAAAGAAGAAGAACAAGCAGAGCAAGGCAAAAAAGACTATCATTATTAAAGCGCCTGCTCTCTCCCTCTCCCTCTCTGTCTCTCTCGCTCTTTCTCGCTCTCGCACAGGCGGCTGATCGTTGTTGGTCTTATCAGAGTGTGAGTCTGCCATTTCCATTCGTTTTCAATGGAATGGTTGCTGTTGTTGTGTTCTCCATTGTTGGTGCTCCACTAATCTGTCTTACAGTTGTTGTATGTATGTATGTTTGTGTGTGTGTGTGTATGTGTGCGTGTATGTTTCTATATATTTATTTGTGTTCATATTTTGTTTTCAATGAATTTGTAAGCATGTGAAACAACTGGCAGCATCATTCACTCCAACTGGTATTTGGAATACTTCATTTTTTTTTTTTTTGTTGAAATGTGGAAATTTGTATTTGTCACAGCACGTTTTAGACGAAATGATTAATTTGGCAGTTAACAGAGTTTTAATTTGTCTTTGTTGCTCATGGATATGAACATTTTAATTCTGAATTATATTTAAGCTTAAATCTTTTGATTATTAACAACTAAATATATATATATATATGTATATATATTGTCTTACAGATCCATCCATCCATCCATGCAAAATGTCTAGTCCTGACGATAGAATACCAATACGCGGTAAGTAAATAAAGTGTCAATGTCGTAGTCGGGGTGGTTGGGTGGTGGGTGGTTGTGTAGTGGGTGGGTCGGTGGATGTTATGCGTAATAACAATCGCATACATAACTCAAAATGTATACAGCACTCGTGTACACGCGGAGAGAGAGAGAGAGATATATACAAAGAGAGAGAGAAAGAGAGGTGTGTGTGTGTGTGCGTGATTTCCAAAAATAACTGTTAATAAAATACGCTGCTTTGACTGACTTAGCATCGGGCAGAGACGTGGATAAACAACAAGAACATTGTCCATGGTCGGGTGACACCACCCCTACAGCAGAAGCCGAAGATGAAGCAGAAGGCGAAAAGTCCAGCAAGTGGTTGCGGCTGCATCTGCTGACTGCGTGAGAGACAGAGAGAGAGCGAGAGAAGAAGAAGTAAGAGAAATGGTATTTGTATATGTATATATATATGTACATATGTGTGTGTGTGTGTGTGTGATGTTTTAAGGAAGTTCCTTAATAGTGCTGGCTAGAAAAGAGCGAACGACTAAGCACGATGTTTTCACAAATCGTGCATTGTTCAAAGATAAAGCCCAAAAAATATTCAATCAAATTTAATATTTTTGAAATGATTCCAAGTAGATTAATAAGCTAAATAAAAATGCAAATAAATGAAATGGTCTGCAAATGCTTGTCAAATATATTTATTAAATTTGCGTTAAGCAAATGCCGCACAAGCTTAGAAAGAACGTAATTTGTATAAATACTAAAACAGAAATGAAGAACTGGAAAACACGAGAACATGAGTGTAGTGCAATAATGCAAAAAAAAAAAATATATATATATTAATAAAATAGATAAATAATATTAATAAAGCCGACACATGCTCATCTCTGGTGCTGACTAGCTTAAGCTTTAGCCACTGTCAATGCCAAGCACGTGCAATAACAATTTGCTGCCTGGGCCATAATAATCTGCGCTCGCTCTCCTTGCTAACTCTCTCTCTCTCTCTCTCTCTCTCTCTCTCTCTTTGTGTGTGTGTGTATGTTTTTTTTACCGGCGCTGCCTGTGTGTCTGTTTGTTTGTATGACCGACCAACAATAACAATAACACGAACAACATTCGTTTATCGATTTTGTTCTATTTTTAGCCTAAGAAAAATTTACTTGGCTTTGAAATGTGTAACAACAGCGGCAGCGACCACGACGCCGGCGTCAACCTTTCGGCCCTTTTTTTTTATCGTGCTTCGTCTTCTTTTTCCTTGTCTTCCCCTCCCCCACACTCCCCCCTCCCCATTTCCCCTTTTGCTTTTATTGTGCCTTTAAAGCTATTACAATAATTGACACGTGCAACTGCAGATTGAATGAGCAAATTGAAGCTGATTTTAGCACACAACTCACTTGCTCTTCTCTCATCTGCAACACCTTATTAAGTGTCCTATAAATAAAAAAAAAATAATAAATAGAAAATGTTAAATGTTAAATGTTGTCTCCATGTGCATTGTATCCGACGCAACAGTGCAACATATATGATAGTAGTGCTGCTTCACAAAAATGCCAATTGTAGTATAATATCTTCACGCACATCTTAGATATGATGTGCTGATTAATGATGTGATGATTAAGAAATAGTAATTTCATTACTATTCCAGTATTACTATTTTGAGTGGTTTTAAGGACTTGAATTTGTTTGTTAATCATTTTGTAGCTATCCCATCTCTTATGGCATACTTATCTGCACTATTAATAGCTTATGTTCACATAAGATTTTCATCATTTATTAACTATATTTGAAGTAATCTTTGTTGACATGTTCTGTGACTGTATTATATTGATCGCACATGCATATATGTAATTGATAATGATACATTTGTTTGAGTGTATGTATTTATATATATAAACATAAATCGTTGAATGATGGAAAACCGCATTTTGAATAAATGTATTCTGCTGATGTCTGTGCGTACATTATTACATCATATTATTACATACAAATGGATGTGTGTGTGTGCACTTAAGGACTTGTACACTCGAGGTCATTTGTTTGTGATAATTATATATTATTAAGTTTTGAACGACTCTCAGCCGATGTGTGCATTGCATTGTTATTGTTGATAAAAAACATGTTCTTCCTCAAGTCTTTTGCTTCATTCACGCACCTGCCTTAGGTATAAGGTCACCACCCACACACGCACACACCCCCTCATCACACGCACACACACAAATCAGGCACATCCAGGTTTGATTCTAGCACTTGTCAGTTATTGTAATGGCTTCTTTCCAAGAATATAAAATTTGACCTTGTTTGTGTCTCAACAAGTATGCGTGTGTGTGTGTGTGTTTACATGGATTATTGGATTGATGCATATCTACTTGTGGAATATCTGTAAAGTTATATTTAATCGTTAACTTCATGTGTATGGCACAAAATAGCCATTTGTAATACACAAAAGCCCAAATTTACACAGCTCCCATACCCACCCCCATCACCCCACCTCTTTTAACAGTTGTTTTATTCATGTGTGTGTGTGTGTAATCATTTCTAAACTGCGCTGTTGTTGTTATTGTTTTTGTTGTTTCTGTTGCTTTTTGGCTTTCCATTTGTCAAGGTGAAACACAGACACACAAGCAAAACACGCACACGCACATGGCGAGAGCGGCGGGAGTGCTCGCACACACACACACACACACACGCACACACACAAGGTTCTCAGCTACAACTTCGAAATAAGCCAAAACTGAACGGAGCCACGCCCACATATTATATATGGCCCGCCCCAGGGGCCCCCGAAAATTGCTGTTGCCGCAAAGTGTGGCTATTTTTAGACGAGCGCTGGAAATTTTTTCCAACACATACATACACACACATGCCGAGCGCACACACACTCGCACAACATACACACATGCATACTACACAGGCACACGCACACAAGTGTCGCCTGCTATCACTCAAAGTAAAGTAAGCAGAGAAGAGAAGTGGGTCGGGTTATTATTATTATTATTATGTTGTGTTATTATTATTCTTATTCTTTCCACCCATCCGCATTCCTCTCCTCATTGTTAGTGTTTGCATGCAATCGGAATCGGGTTTTTTCATTACAATTTCCAATTGGATTTCCGTTGGATTCCCATTCCCAATGCCTGCCAGTCGTCAGCGTTGCTTGAGTCTCATCAAATTTAATTACGTTTACGTTTTGTTGTAAACACGTGCTGTGTTTCGTTTCTCTGTTGGTGGTTTTCCTACTACTGCTGCTCTCTTATTGGTTTCTATGTCAACACAGAATTGACCTTGACGACGACAACGACGACACGCGTCTTTTTCAAACTTCTTGCAAACAGCTGATTGCAGTCAGAGCAGCAGCAGCAGCAACATCAACAACATTTACGCTCTCGCTCGCGTTTTCACATAACACATGTATTTATGTATTTGTGTTGGCAAGAAACTTTTTGCATGCACTTGCAGCGCAGCCAGCACGGTATATTGCTTACAAGTGTCACACAACTCACACACACACATACAGAGACACACAAACACACACACTCGCACAATCAGCTGCAGCTGTTGCTCGCTCGCTCTTATTGACTGACTGACGACATACTCTCTCCCATTTGCTCACTCTCTTAAACTCTCGCTCTCGTATTCGCTTTCGCTCTCTCTAAACTCTGACAGTTTGCATGTTCTTTGCTGCGTTTGTGTTTTTCTTATGTATTCATATAATATACCCTATGCAAGCGCAGGTGGAACATTTAATTCCAGTTGGGTATTAGTTAGTGAAGTAATCTATCATTTAAACTTTGCTTTAAGTGTCAATACAAAAATTCATGTATTACAGCAGATAATAATGCTGCAATAACTAAAACAGCACAATTGCACAATACAGGGTAGCGCAGGGCTACCCGCTTTGCGCATTGAATTGAATTAGATTTTTTTTTCGGTTTTACTTTTTTCCTTTCATCAACTTTCTGTGCAATGTGCGCTGTGAGTTGTGTTGAGTTGTTGCTGCTGTTGTTGTTGTTATTGCTTTTTGTGATTCTAGCGATGTTGCTGTTTCTAAATTTATACTCCCATAGCTATGCACGATTTATAATAGCGGCTATATATAGAACAACAGGTCACGGCCTATTCGGTCAGCCTTTTGCATAGATACACATACATACATATGTATGTGGATTTATTTATATACACACACACACACGTGCATACACACAGCGATAGATGCACATGCATTTGACTCAACGTCGAACATCAGCATAGCATACATTTGTTTTTTTTTGCCTTTTGCTATTGTCTCTCTCTTTCTCTCTCTCTCTATATATATATATATAGCTAGCCAGCCAGTCAGCACTCAACAGCCCCAAAACTAGACTTTGATTTACTTGCTGATTTAATTATTTTATTTTTTGCTTTTTTGCGCTGTCAGAGAGCCAGAATTTAATCAGTGAAAATAGCTCCAACTAGCACATGCAAACACACACACACACACATACACACACACACACACATACAGACACACACACAGACACATACACATACAGATACATACATGCACAGACAGACAAATTTGTTGTACATTAAATTTGTTGTCTTATTTAAGCAGCAGCAGCAGTAATCGAATCGGACATTTGGCTTAGTCATAATGTTCGCGCAATTGGTCCAACCCAACACAGAATTTCCAATTGCTGATCAGCTGCTGCTGAGAGAGGCGAAGCACACATGCGAAAGAGAAAGATGGGGAGAGGAGAGACAAGCGAAAAATCGTGAATGCGTGGGAGAAAGAGAGAGAGAGAGAGAAAGAGCAACAGATTATTGACTCGATTGACGCTTTGGCAGTTTATCAATGAACATGCCGTGGGTTTTTACTGCACTTTGCCTTGTGTCCATTAGAATCAGCCGCAGCCACAGCAGCAGCAGCGACGCGCCATCAGTTTTTTTTTCTTTTTTGTATTTTTTATTTTTCTTCTTTTTTTTTGCCTTTGTTTATGTGGTATTTGTTTGTGCGCCGCGAAAAGTAAATCAAATTAGTTGTACCCTGCTAAAACGTGTAGCAACTGCAGGTGAAGGAAGAGGGGGGGAGGAGGGTGTTTGCCTACAGATGAAACGGAACTGGTGGCTGCTGGGTCTGGGTCTGCTGTGTGGCCTTTGTCGCTGACATCAACGTCGACGTCGACGTCAAAGTCGACTTCGTCACGTGCTCGCTGCTCTCAAGGCGGAGAAGCAGCGCCAGCCAACATTATTGAGAGCGGTTATCTGAAAAAGCGCTCGGGCCGGGTCCATGTAATCATTGTAAAGTTGTACAAGCTTTCTAAAAATAGCTACAGAGCCAATAAGAATACCAATACCAATACCAAACACACACACACACACAAGCAACTTGGCTCGGCTTGTTTTCGGAATTTGGCCTCGACGTGCTTGGAGCCAAGCCGTGTTAGAAGCGTGGTGTGGCATAGTGGGGGAAAGAGAGTGGGTAACGCAAAGAGAGAATGAAAGAGAATGTGGGTGTGTGATAGACAAAGACAGAGCAAAAATACGTTTTAAATGTATTTTTGGTAAAGCGTCTGATAAGCGCAGCCTTGGTTATACAATCACACACACAATCACACACACACACACAATCTCATATGCTTTGTTGATGTTTGCTTTGGTTTGCTTTGGTTTTATTTGCGCTATTTTAGAGATGATAAGCAAGCTGGGGTTGTTCGTGTGTATCGATAATCATAATCATAATCATAATGTTAATGATAAAGATGATGATCATCATAAGAATGCCATTAGAAATATTATTTGAAGAGAATTGATTATTGCGAAGAGAATTTCAATTTTAATAAATGTGGCAAAGAAATTTTAGAACATCTATAAAAAAAATATTTCGATAACCAACTTGTTATCGATATAAAATCAGAGTTTCAATTATTGAACACTTTTTCAATGCGTTACAATACTTTGATGATCTTTCATCATAAACACATATGTATGTATGTAAAATAGATAAATCTTAAGTGCCTAGCAGTGCTTTCCATTTCACATATTACAACATGTGTACATACATTAATACATACATACATATGTAGTGCAGATATACTCATAATACATGCATTCATTACGTTTACTCTCGTTTACTCTGTCCATTTCTTGCAGATCTGCCACCGGAGGTCGGAAACGATGAGCGTTTGTTGCATATAACGCCAGGCACTTTATCGCTGGATCCAAAGCCGCATCAAGTTGACATCGATCAGCAGATCCTGGAGGTAAACACATACACATATGTTGTATGTACAACTTGCAGAGATTGCAATTTTTTACATTTCCTCTTTATGTCGCATCCTTAACCGTTTCGTAGTCAGCTGGCATCTGTTCCCGTTGACTCTTAATTTGAATCGATATTATTACACAAAAAAAAAACCCACACACAGAAAATAGATTCCAACTGCGTAGTGGACAACAACCAATCCAATTCAACCACCTGAGTTCCACATCTCTTTGCCCCGATTCCAATCTGTTCTCTCTGTCAATCAGGACAGGGGCCCTGCTGCTGCTAATGGCCAGCTCGCATAGCTGCATATCAGATCATCATCGTTTGTTTTCCAGTCACTCGACATCGACATCGACATCATTATGATCGGTATCATCAGCAGCAGCATTCATATCATTAGCATTCATGTCCGCATCGTCGTGTGCCGTATATTTTCATTATTTTTCCTTATTTCGCCTTGCTTGCGCTTTTTTCTTGTTGTTATTTTGCTGTTCTTGCTTTATTTATACATATGTATGTATGTGTGTCTGTGTGTGTCTGTGTATTCACAGTTTCATTTGCCAGCCGAGCTCGGCGTTTCCTTCCTTCTCTATAACTTAGTATACGCGCTGTATACCCTAAAATGCACAGCAAGCATATAAACTATTGAATTCACTTGACGCAAACTAAAAAAATTCTCTTATTGCATGATTATATATATTATTTATATATGTACATATAAATATATATTTTTATTTTCCAAATATTTTACTTGTAATAAAGGGTATTTACAATTTATTGTAAAATAATTTTCCCATTCGCTTTGCCCTGAGCCGGTTAGGGTATACACAACTCGCTGCATTGTTTGGTTGCTTCGGTTTCTTCTGGTTCTAAATATAAACGCGTGTACAACTTAATGATTCTATATTTATTGTTTTCTCTACGAAAATATGTATGAGTATTTTGCGCATTCTGTTTTTGTTTTTTTCTTTCTTTTCTTCTTTTTAATTGTGCTAAAAATAAAAATCCCATGCACGAGCCAAGAGAACAAAGGAGAGAGAGAGCGCCAGCGAGAGAGATAGAGAGAGAGAGAGAACGAGAGAGCGCACAAGAAAGTGTTGCCTGGCTAGAAATAACCGGCAAACACATGCAACAAGTTTGTGCGTTCACAGCGAGTCTTTACTGTAGCTCCTTAACTGTAGGAGCCAAGGGGGATGCCTTGAGGGGTGGACAACTTTGTTGAGCGGCTAACTGCAACAAGCAACATGTGCAGGCCTCCCCCACACCTGCTGCAACCTCCCGCCCTCCGTTCCATTTCTGACTGTTGCGTTCTTGCATACAATTTATAGCCAGATTTTATTTTTGGGCTTTTGGGTTGTAACTTTGTGCATTGCGGCCATGTGTGTTTGTGTGTGTGTGAGTGAGTGTGTGTGTTTTGTTTTCTTTTGAATTTTCGTATTTTTGGATCAAGTGTTCTTCTTCTTCATCATCATCATCATCATCATCATCATCATCATCGGCCTGTTCTTGTTGTAGTTGCTAAAGTGTTGCCTCTTCGACCACCAACACCTCTCTCCCCCACCCCCCACCGCCCGCCCACCATTTGCATTTGCCTTTTCGCCTCAACGCTTTGCCGTTTTTGTTATTTTTACATTTTCCTTTGAATTTATTTTTATTTTTGTGTTTTATAAACTCTGTGGGTTTTATTTTTAACAAAAAAAAAAACAAAAAAACATGTGTATATATCATGTATATATATATATATATATATATATATACACAATGTACACACAAATAGAAAGAAGCAAGAGAAAGAGAGAGATGGAGCTAGAGCTATAACTATAAAAAAATAGAATAATTTTGCTGGTTGCTCTTTCTTGTTGTTGTTGTTGCTGTTATGTTATAAGAATCTGTGGCACGAGCAATTTGTAAATTAGCTACAATGGGTTTTTGGGTGTTGGGGGGTATTTGTAAATGGAAATGGGGGAACCGTTCAATTTTGATCCAAAGACATACACACAACCAAATAGATCTTTAAGCGATACATGAGTATCTCTGACATACATATATAGAGATAATCGCGCACCCATTCGAACCCACACACTCGTTCACATAACTCACACATACTCAAACTCGTCCATTGCTCAGCAAATACTCACATCCAAACTGAAGCAATACATGCCTAGTAAATAAATATGAAGTATTATTCATAGTCATAAATAATCTCACATATTTTCGAATGATAATGGTAATCGTTGTAATATATATAATAGACATTTCTTATACATGCATCGATCATCAATTTATCATTATCAATGATTTAATCATAATTTCAAAGTTGCAAAGTATTCAATGCATATTCATTTAATATTATATTACTCATTTTCAGTGCTTTCCAACTCAAATTTGTTCCCCATAGGCATACTTTTGTTCTGTATGTATGTATGTAGGTATGTATGTCTGTATGTAGGTATGTATTTAGCTATGTATTGTTAGAAGGCAAGTTCTTTTCTATTTATATGGGCGTGTCTGCGTTATAATTATAGCACAGGCCTTTTATAATTATAGCACGCGCTGCCAACGGAACTTTGAACAAAAAAGTTGTGCAAGGCAAGTGTCGTGGGCGGCGGTGGGTGGTGGGTGGTGGGTGTTGCATGTGGGGTGAGTGGCTGTAAATTAGGGAGTGTGGATTGACAGGGGTATCGAGCTATGGCGGGGGATAATCAGGTGTAACTGCAAAATTTCTGGGAATTCTTACATGTAGATGTAGCATACATGTGTGTGTGCGTGTGTGTGTGTGTGCGTGTGTGTGTGTGCGCGTGTGTGTGTGTATGTGTGTGGGTGTGTAGTTGATCTGTTAATGCTATTGCTGCTGCTGCAGCTGCAGCTGCACTGAGCGTGTAAAAACGCCCGTTTGTCTGCCGCCTCAACACTGACCACGCTAGAAAAATATATGGATAGAAAGAGAGAGAGCGAGAGATAGAGAGATAGAGAGAGCGCAAACGGCGAGCGGAGAGCAACACACACACACAAACGTTCGCTCGCTCGCTGCTAGCGAATAACTGTATCTAAATTTGTGTTTATATTTGATTTTTGCGCCAGTTCGCCAGTCGCTTGAGTGAAACCGAAATGAAAGCGCGTTCGACGAATGCCAAAGCCAAACGAAAAAAGACGCAACAACAGTCGCAGCAGCAGCAGCCGCAGCCGCAGCAGCAGCACAAGTCGACCGACCGCGCCGCAATCAATCGCAATTCAAATTGGAACAAACAACACAAAATAATATATTGGAATTCAACCAATACCAATTCAAGCTAACAGTTCTAAACGTGCCGTTCCGCGCAGCGCGTCGTTGTGAAAAATCAAAGTCAATCAAAACTATAAAACAAACAAAAAAAAAAAAAAATCCACAGCTCTTAACAAATATAAAATTAAAAAAAAGAAAAAAAAGCAGCAAAAACACTATTAAAAGCGCCAGCAAAACCGAATTCTAGACATAAGACAAATAGAGGCAAGCAACAAATACAAAAAAAAAATTTATTAAAAAGAAAATAAATAAATAAATAAAGCCAACAGCGTCGCATTTTTCTACAGATTATTTATTAGTGTAGTTTTGAGTATTCTTTTTAAATATTGTTTTTTTTTTCCACAATTTTTGCTCAAACGCTGCTGTGGCCACAAAAATCTTATGAAAAAGTGTCTAATAACAACCAACCAAAACAACAAAAACATACAATCCAAAAAAAAAAAAAACCAATTAGAAAACAAAAACCAACAACAACATAACAACACAACGTTTTCGGTGTCTCTTTCCCTCTCGCGCTCATTGCAAGCGCGTATTTCTGTGTGTGTGTGTGCGTGTTAGTGTGTGTGTGTGTGTGCGCGTGTGCGTCTGTCCAATTGGACAAAGCGTCGCGCGTTAAGGTCATGGAAACATATCAACAGCATGTACGTAAAGAAGAGAGCGATTTAAACGCCAGCGAAGAGAGTCGGTGCGAGAGCAGAATATAGGCAAAAGCAAAAAGTGCAACAGCAGCCGACCAACCACCAATCAGCCAATCGTCAATCGTCAACTTATGATCTCTTTTGATGATTTGTGACGCGTGATTTGCTTAGTTAATTCATTTCTGAATGTTTAGCTGCGATCATCTCTGTCTGTCTGTCTGTCTGTGTGTGTGTGTGTTTGTTTGCAAGTTTGCATGTATGTGTGTCACAGTGAATCACACACTGTGTGCATTCATCTAGCCAATTTAACACAGTGTGTGATTCAGTCAGCGTCCAACTGCAACAATTATCTAATTGATCGCCTTTTGCCATCAAATTTGTTTATAATTTTATGTTTTTTTTTGTTTCATTCAAAAGTGTATTTTATTATTGCGACAACTTTTTCAATATGCCATCAATGAAATTGCAATTGTTATCTGAACAATTCAAAATGAACACATGTATGTAGTGTAGCTATTTATTATTGTTGTTTATATATTTGCTTAGAAATTTACAATATTGATCGTATTTGAATTGATATTTTTATGATTAGATTTGTCATAACAATTTTAATGCTGATTCTTGTTGCTCTCGCAGATCATTAACTTTATTTTGCATAACTTTCGCATAAAAACGAATTTTTGTTTAAACAAGAAATAACGGTTAAATTAGGCAGAGCGAATAGTAATCACTTGACATTTACTGTTATACGACTGGCTGTAAACTGAATATTCAACATATGTGTAATTATATCGTATCAGAAATGGTTACATGTATGTCTACGCCTATCTTGAAGGTCCCCAATTTAAAGCCCTTGAAAATGATGACGGTTTCAAAAGACAGCGATGCTGATCAAGAACATATATATTTAAATGTACTTTATGGTATCAGAGACGTCTCTCTCTCTCTCTCTCTCTCTCTTTTCGATGCCTTACAGGTGTATAAAAATGGGGCTTAGAAAATAAAAAATAATGTTGGTTTAGCAAAAAAAAAGAAAAAGTACAAAAAATCGATTAAATCGAATTTAAAGTGTATTTGAGCTGTGATAAATCGTATGCATGAACCTTGATGATATAAATGGATATGGTGGTTATCATATTTAATCTTTAATATGACGTAGACAGTATTGCTATAAATACTGATAATTTTTGTTTTTTCTTTCTGGTCTTTAGTGTGGTATTTATTTTAACAGTTGTGTCTTGTATAAATAAAATTGGCTTATTGGCCTAAATATATCCAATTTGAGTTGAAACAATCGTCGATCGTTGTCGGGTTTTACATCAACAGTGAAACGATCTAAGCAGATCCAAGCAGATCTACTTAGCCGATCGTCAAATTAACTATGCGTCACAATTTCTTGTTGTTGTCATCATTTTGCAACGAGCTGCGCGGCAATTACTCACGGGTCTAGTTTTTAATGATCTACCCACGACATTGACATCGACCACAACATCATCACGATCAATCTCGCTCTTTCACTCTCTCTCACTCACTCTCTCTCTCTCTCTCTCTCTCTCTCTCTCTCTCTCTCTCTCTCTCTCTCTCTCTCTCTCTCACTCTCTCTCTCTCACTCTCTCTCACTCTCTCTCACTCCTCTCTCTCTCTCTCTCTCTCTCTCTCTCTCTCTCTCTCTCTCTCTCTCTCTCTCTCTCTCTCTCTCTCTCTCTCTCTCTCTCTATCTGTGCCTTTCTGTTGAGCTCTCTTTAACTCTCCCTCTCTCTCTCTCTGTTGATTGCAGCTAAAAAAGAGCCAGGAGCTGCAGAAGCAGCGTCTGTTCAACTCATATCAGGAGCAGACGAAGCAAATGGAACTGGAGCATAAAATGCAATTGGAGCACAAATATCATGTGAGTAGAGCCAGTGGTAAGAACAACTCAACAGCGACAACAGCGGGAGAGGTGAGCATCGAGAATGTCGATACAATTCGGAATAGAATCATAATCGAGCTGCCATTGGCCTCCAATATACCCTGTACTCCCTATTAAAAAGGGTAACACCAAATTATGCAAGTGTATGCAAACGGACATCTTTGACCTGATAACGTATACACACACACACACACAGATAATCGACGGTATTTATGTAGTCGTGTCCGATTTGCAATTTGCAAGAGCTAGTATCGATTATCGATTATCGATATACGACTCGATAAGCATACAGATAACGTTTTAATTAATTTAAATAACCAACAAAAAAACAAACACAAATTGATTTGAAAACAAACAAAAATTTGTTGGTTTTTCGATAGCTCAAAAGTCGATAATTATCGATGCGGAAGCGATGCTTACCTGAGCACAGGGCATGTGCCAGTCGGGCGCAGTGCTAATTGTCTTGTTCCCTATGATTTTTTTATTGTTGTCGCTGGCAACGTTGGCGAGTGGGTAGCAAAAAAATATAAATAAATAATACAAAAAGAGGAGAACAACAATAAATTATCAAGTTGCCGGCGCTTGGCCGGAAGTGCCGCCCTGCGATATGACTAAACGGCAGCAGCAACAACAGCAACAACAGCAACAACGACAACAACAAAGCCAACAACGACAACAACAAAGAAAAAGACAAAGACAACAACCAGCTGCAACAATTACAAACGACTACTGACAATCAACATTTTGCAATTATAAATAAAAAATAATAAAAAAAAAATTTATATTCTATTTTGCCCCGAAACAAACAACAAAAACTCTCTTGAACTTACTGTAATTTATTCAGTTTGCGGTGCATTCACATGGCGCTTTCCAGGAATTGCGGGAACAGAGCATGATCACGGCGGCAGCAGTTGTTGAGGAACAGCATCGCCAGCAGCAGCAGCAACAACAGCAGCAGCAACAACAGCAGCAACAGCAACAACAACAGCAACAACAACAACAGCATCACCATCACCAGCAACAACAACAGCAGCGGGAGAGACGCGAGCGGGAAGTGATGAAACGCAAAGAGAATTGCAGCGCCAATGCGAGTCCCGAAGTCAAACAGATACTCAGTGTAACTATATAAAACGAACTTCCGTTTCCATCTCCCTCCCTCTCTCTCTCTCTCTTACACCCTGTCTTCAACACACCCTCTCTCTCTCGCTTTCAGAGCTTTCTTATGAGCCGCAAGTCACAGGCAGTGGCACCGAATGGCACAACAACAACATCGCCATATCGCAATCGGTAAGAAGC